>VCCN01006885.1:4724568-4740002 GCA_006491835.1 Architeuthis dux | reverse complement strand
TTCTTCATGGAATTAAGTGTGTCATTCAGAAGTCAAAAGGGTCACATGCAGCCCGCGGGCTGCAGTTTGCCCATGGCTGGACTAAACAGAACTGTTGTATATTTTATTGTTTGATAAAGGAAGAATTTAAAAAAAATTATTAGATTTTTTTCACCATACTGTTTCACTTCAGTAATTTATCGTCGAAATATAACTCAAAATGGTACAAGTGTTTTTGGACTGTTGCACTCATCTCGGTTCATCTCTTGAACACAACATTTTGGCTGTTGTACCCTTGGCGTTCTTCAGATGTAACATGTAATATTCGTAAGGAAAGAGATATTACATGTTACACCTGAAGAAAGTCATAGGGTACAATTTAATTTATTCAAAGGAATCGCAATATAATTTATGTATTTACTTCTGTTTTTCTTTCATAGGGGAGATAATCTTTAGTTCATTTTAAGGCTAACAGGAGTTATCTCTGTTTTACACACGGACACTGGGAATCAACCAAGTCTACATAACCAATAACTATGAACTAATAACACTCCATGGCTATGATGTAAACACATGAATGATATAAAAGTAATATAATAAAGCAAATAATTATTTCAGAAAAAAACATTTGTTATGAGTGACAGAAGAAACATTAGTATGAAAAAGAATTATAATCAATACAAATTTTAGATGAATATCTTCGGGTTTTTAATATTTTTAATCTGTGAAAGAAATTCAAAATTCAAATATATAGAGAGGAAACATTGATTAAAAGTGTCAAAAGTGAGCATTTGGATTGGCTCTCTTTCTTATTTGGTTTTACTCGTAAATTAAAAAGACAAAAATCAGGATTTAAATTTTTCTGTATATTTTCAATTAACTAAGAAAAAAAGTTGAGAAGTGGCTGTAATGTTCTTGTTAGGTTTAGTGCCTCTGTTCGCTTTGTTAGTCTTTCTGTTCTAGCTGTGTGAGATTAGAATGTGCTTGATTCGTAACCGTGTTTAAGCATGTTAAGAAAAGAAGATGGAACAAGATAACATGTGTGCAAGGACTGTCCACCTGGTAAGATCTGAGCCTTCCCCATTCCCGCTTCCGGCCTGCAATTTCTGAGACCGGAAACAGAATGGAGGCTGCTGGGAGCTTGCTTCGGCATGTTTATTGATTTAACATATACATACATTACTTATTGATTTAACATACATATATATAAACATTACAGTGGTGAACAGTTGGTAGACTGTAGCATTTCAAATACTTGTAAAATATAGGGTTATGAATTTGATAAGTAATTAACTGGCTACTTGTTTAAAAGCACAAAGGATTTCAAATTGTATTGAGATCAACTCCAATTGGGTCTACAGGCATCCCTTGATATAATGTGTTGGGTCCAAGAAAGCCAACCGCATTATAACTGAGCCACGATAACTGCGGGATAAGTATGGGCAACATTCAAGGGTGGGCAATAGATGAAAGATGGCAAACATTGTCTATCGTATAAAAACTAAGTGAGATTTAAACATATAAACAAAGGAATTCTTTAATGTTATTTTTTTTATTAAATAATACCACCAAAATAACTGCATCATATTAAAAATTATACCAAATTTCAGTATTTAAAAACAAAATATTTACATTCATGACTAAACCCTTTCAGGACCAGTTAACACTTATGATAATGTCATTTGCTGCAGGCTGTTCATAACAGGGATGTAGCCATGGCAGAGATGACCTCCTTGCTTAACAAGAAAGATCAATCTCTGGTAATTAGAAATAGGTTAAACTAAAGAGAATGTCTTCCAAGGCAACGAATATGGCCGCAGAAGAAATTCGGAATGCTTCAACTTGACATATTGCTAATATCACATCACCGGATGGATGACAGGTGACTACAAATGAAGGCATCTGTGAGGAATTCTGGTCTTATTTCCAAGAGCTTTTTACCAGGGAGCCTGGTTAGAGCTCAGCTCAGTTCAATCACTATTTGGCTGACTTCCCTCAAGGCAACTGAAACAGCTAGGTGCGAGGGACTATTACAGAGGGAGAAATTCAGGAAGCGTTAAGGACCGTTGGAACAGAAAAGAGCCTGGAGATTGATGGTCTGCTCTAAGAATTGTACTTTGAGGTTGTCGCCCATATTTATTCATTTGCTGGCATTGATCTTTAACCTTTGCTATGCAAAGACAAATGTAGAGGGGATGGGGTTGATAATTTTAGGCCTTTAACCATGTTGAACACAGAGTAAAAGATTTTGGCCAAGGTCCTGTCAAATCGCTTGTAGATTGTGCTGGGTAGTCTGATTGGCCCTGAGTAGACCTGTTCTGTGAAGGGGAGGACTATTCAAGACCTACTTTTGGTGCGCACGATCATTGATAAAGTTGACAATGGAGGCACGCTGATCAAATTAGATCAGTTCAAGGCTTTTGATAGGGTTGACTATCGTTTTCTGGAGTCCATCTTGTCCATGACTTTCGCTCCTGGATTCGCCTCTTGTATGTGTTTCCCAATTCGATGGTAGAAGTGAATGGGGTTGTGTTGAAGCATTTCAGTTCATCAAGGTTGTTCACTTTCACCTATGCTGTACATTCTTGCGCTAGAACCTTTTCTGCACAAGTTAAAGGTGAACTTGGACCTAAACAGAATAATGTTGCCTGGTGGCACCACCATGACCAGGTATACCGCCTATGTAACCTTTCTTGTAGTGAGCAATGCCGAGCTAGAGGAAGTTAGCAGAGAAATCAGAAGGTATGAGATGGTGGCAGGGGCCAAGACTAACTGTGGTAAGTCTAAGGGTTTGCAGTTTGGCTCGTGGAAGAGTTGTCGACTACCAGGTCCCTTCAACTGGATAGATGGGCCATGTCAGATACTTGGTATCTGGTTTAGTCCCAACCTCCAGCTGGAGAGGAGATGGTTGGAGATACTGGAGTGGGTCTAGGCAGCAGTTAATCTCTGGTCTTGAAGAAGTCTCTCCTTGAAAGGGAGGGCTGAGGTATGCGCTTCATACATCTACCCCCTCATCCTTTATTGGCTGTCAATGTACTGATCTACTTCCATTAGTGTTTAGACTGCTCTGGAGTCACTGGCAACATATGGTACGTCACAAAATCTGTCAGCACCATCTTTCTGAGGGTGGTGTGCACAACATGAGGAGAACAGCTGTTTCTGGAAAGAAGACGCCAAGAAAGCCTTCCCAGCTTTCTATCACGAATGTCAACAAGCTCCAAGATTCTTATCACAGGTAAAGGAAGGCTTCTGTAACACTCAATCAATGTCAAGAAAGGCATTATATAAAGAGTTAGTGAGGAGGGCCAGGGTAGATGATTAAATGGGGGGGGGGTGACGAGGGAGGAGAGGCATCCCTCACCTGGTCCTTCTTTATTATAGCTTCAAGAGGCTTATGATCACTTAGCACAGTTATATACTGACCAAATGTATACTGGTGGAAGTGTTCACATGAGTAGACAGCCGCTAGTAGTTCTTTCTCAATCTGGGCATGGCGGGTTTCTGTGTTAGTGAGAGCACAACTAATGTATGCCAGGGGTTGACCTTCTTAGAGCAGAGCAGCTCCTAGGCCCTTCTTGTTTGCATCACGTTGTATGACCAAGGGTTTGTTGTGATCATAGTAACTTAGCTTCGCTCACCATCTTCTTGACCTTCTCAAAGGCCTCTTCCTGGGTTTCGGACCAGGTCCATGAAACTTCAGCTTTTATGAGGTTTCGATTGGAGCCATCACATTCCATGGTCTTGCCCTTTCCACATACTAGAAGATCATCGGCTTTGTTCAGCACACCTTCAAGATCAGAGACACAGCTTTCTGCAATATTTTAGATGCCGGAGCGATCGCAAATGGAAGAACTTTCCAATGGAATCTACCAAACGGTGTGGCAAACAACAACTCTAGTCATTGAGCTTTAAGTGCCAAAACCCATCAAGTAGATCCAGGGTGGAAAACATTTTGCCCTCGGACTGTTCAGACAGTAAATCATCCAGGAAATATTCTCTTTTAAGAGCCTTGTTTAGCGGTCTTGGATCTATACAGACCCGTAGCTTGCTGTTCTTCTTGACTACCAGTGCTAATCCACTCACCCACTTCATTGGCTCACTGGCTCGATCACGTCCTTCTCAATTAGTTTTTCTAATCCAGCCTTTAGCATTGGCTTTATGTTATGATATACTGCCACGAAAAGGTTATTGCGGGGTCAAACACCTGTGCAGAAATGTAAGTGACCTGATCACCTTAGGAAATAGGTATATTCGTGGGTGTCCAACAAACAGGATGTGGTGAACAGAAATGACACCTACATGAGCATTCGAGAAACCTATAAAGCAGACCCGGACAGAAAACTCAGAAGAGACAGACATCAGCGGAGCCGGCACGAGCGACACCGTTGTCCCTGTTAGGGACAGACTGACGGTTCTCCTTATCTCTCTCCCACTCTTCACTCTCCGGTTGATGTATGCTATGAAATAAAAATATGTCTCATATTTTTACAACCAGTCTTCGAGTCCTTCCTTTCTATCCAAGTCCAGGACATTCACCCCGCTATACAACATTGATAGACACTGGTACTCTTCTTGCGGCTGCTATATGTGGTGTAACATTGGGATCGGTTTCTAGCTGCACTCTGCCAGGTAGTCGACCCAACCCATTTTCAAACACATCTTAATGGAGAATATTCTCACTTTTAAAACTGTCATCATGTGACACTCCAGTGATCATCTTAAATTTATTTTCATTAACTGTAATGGAGTCCATTTTTTGAATTGTTGTCACCCCAAGTAGAGGGTGGAGGTCTTCTTTCGCAATGACACATTTTACAGCATACTTATTTCCATTCTTTGGATTTATCATTTTAACGCGACACTCACCGAATGGTTTCATCTCTGCTCCATTCCACATTACTAAAGTTTTGTGTGAGGGGTCAAGGTCCATCGCTTAAACACCACGGTCACCCCCAAAGACTGTAACGTCCCTGAGGGCGCCTCAACCCGAGACACCTGTGAGGAAGATATGTTTGGGGAGAATAGTGAAGACACCTGAAAGACTGCAAGTACAGATCATACATCAATGGCAGAATAATCCCTGTAGGCCTACATCACTCAATCTTATTTACTTTCATGTTCATTATAGCTAGATAAGCATTTAAGAATTTAGTTAACATGTATTATAACATATATGTATTCTTTTTTCATCACACAATGGTTTATTATTTCAATTTGATTTTAAGTATAATTAAACTTTAATTCATTTGTTTTCCAAAAAAGGAGGAAATGTTTCATGATGACTTATTTTGTTGTACCATTTAATAAAGCTGGGCAGGTTATTACCAGTATGGCTTACATGTGTCTCATGTCTTCAGTTATATATTTCCTCTAAGAATTCTAAAGAATTCAGATTGAAACACCATCTTATATTGTAAACCATGCTATAAGAAACTGCATTATATCAGGAGATGCCTGTACTATGTTCAAAGAAATATATAAAACAACTTTTAATCACTGTTAATGAATAAAAATGTCTTTGAGTTTACGATTCTTTATTTCAGTTTGGGGTTCAGATTTTTTAAAACTGATCATAAAAGTTATTACTTTTAATTACAAACTGAGAAACAAACAAAAAATGTCACACTGTTCATTATACAGGTAAATCTTTCATAAGTAATAGATAACAGAAGTTACACACAGAATAACAAAGAAACAACAGAAAAAGTCACAATGTTCATATATATACACTTCAGAAATACACTATAGACTGTAACATGGGTAGTGAAAGAAGGGGGGTGTTAGCCCCAACTGCTATTACCCAGTATACGGGTGAATCTATAGTTACAGACAGAGAAACAAACAGATTACATAGATTAAAGTTTTCCCTCATGTGTGTCTTTACATACAGTGCTAACAGAAAATTAGATAGAGTGTAAAACATTACAAGAAAATATTTTCTGTATAGTGAATATAATTTCTTTCAGTTTAAATGCCTACATGTGTACAATCTTTGAAAATTGTTCTTTTCATTGTAAAACAATAAAAGCTTGAAAAACATAGGCACAGTATTATATTTACCTTCTAGCATAAGTTAGCAAGCATCATATAGCAAAAAAAGTTAAATCGCAAATATCACATTCCAAGTTTGGATTAATTGGAAATATTTTAACATCTTTCAAATACAAAAAGAAACACTGCAAGGGTATGATCACACACTTCTGATGAATAATAATTCTATTCACTATGTATTTACTTGTCATTTTTGGACTGAACTGTCTGAACATGCAGACTTAATAATTGTCATAAGAATATGGTTTCTCTCCAGTCTGTTTTAAAATCAGAACATGTTTATACAAAAATGTTCCAAATGTTTTTAAATGTAGGCTTTTTGAAAATGTATATTGACTAAAGTCTCAGGCATCTGGTTTCTCTCTGGTATGTGTTTGCTTGTGTGTTTTTAAAGCTGAACTTTGTGAACATGCATAACCACAAATGTCACAAGAATATGGTTTTTCTCCAGTGTGTATTCTTTTATGTTTTTTTAAATCTGAGCTTACTGAACAAGCATATGCACAAATGTCACAAACATATGGTTTCTCTCCAGTGTGTGTTCGCTTATGTGTTTTCAAATGTGAACTGTGAGAAAATGCATATCCACACACTTCACAAGAGTATGGTTTCTCTCCAGTGTGTATTCGCACATGGATTTTCAAATTCGAACTCTTTGAAAAAGCACACCCACACACTTTACAAGAAAATGGTTTATCACCTGTGTGTGTTCGCATATGACTTGTCAAAAGTGAACCTCTTGAAAAAGCATATCCACACACTTCACAAGAGTATGGTTTCTCCCCAGTGTGTGTTCGTACATGGATTATCAAATTTGAACTCTTTGAAAAAGCACAACCACACACATTACAAGAAAATGGTTTGTCATCTTTGTGTGTTTGCATGTGACTTGTCAAAAGTGAATACTTTGAAAAGGTAGATTCACACACTTTACAAGAGAATGTTCCCTCTCCTGTGTGTGTTTGCATGTGAACATTTAATTTTGGCCGCCTTGAAAATGCATATCCACAGATTTCACAAGAAAATGGTTTTTCACCTGTGTGTGTTCGTATGTGATTTGTCAAAATTGATCTTGTTGAAAATCTAGATTCACAAATTTCACAGGAATATGGCCTTTCTCCAGTGTGTATTCGTATGTGTTTTGTCAAAATTGATCTTTTAGAAAATGCAGATCCACACACTTCACAAGAGTATGGTCTCTCTCCAGTGTGCATTTGTTTGTGTGCTTTCAAAAGTGAACTCCGTGAAAATGCAGATCCACACACTTCACAAGAAAATTCTTTCTCTCTAGTGTGTGTTTTCATATGCCTTTTCATATCTGAAATCCTTGAAAATGCCAATCCACAAGCTTCACAAATATATGATTTCTCTACAGTGTGATTTTCCATATCTTTTTCAAAAAAAAATATTCCAGTAAAATTAGATTTACAAAGTTTTTCAGTACTGGCTATAATCCTTCATTTCATTATCAGGTCAGGTTTGAAATTGTGATTTTACATCGTTTTCATGTGATATTTGTGAATGTCCATCAGAAAAATTTGGCTATTCTCCATTGGACCATCTGAAAATAAAGATAAAAGATATTTTATAACAAAAAAGCAAATTTTAATTACATCTAAAAGATTAAGTTAACTAGTAAATTCATAAACCCTTGCATATGTTCAGTTTTATTCAGAATTGATATAAATGTTTAGAAATTATTATGAAGGTATATAAACGATTTACTTTGGAGAAAGCATTGGGATTGAAATTATTTTGGGTCAGTGGTTTATACACAATCTATTCAGTGTTTGATCTTCTCTTTTAGTAATTTTAGACTGATTAGGTAAAGTATATAAGGAAGCAATATGTTTCATTGGTCATTTAAGTGTGAGTATTCACAATTTAGTCAATTCAGATTTCTTTTGAAAATGATCATAAAATATAACTTATAGAATATTGAATGAAAAGAAGAGGCATGATGTAAGATATATTTTGAAAATAATTTCAGTATTGAAAACAAGGGCAATCGGGATGTTGAAAATGGCCTGAACAGCCATAACATGTACATCAGAAGGCATACATCAATCCAATACACAAGGCGGAACTACATTCATAAAATAGAATTTTGTGATTTTTAAAGTGTTTAAAACACTGAAATTGGAAGTATTTTTAATTTTCATAATTTATTGTTCAGTATTGACTTTTCTTTATTCAAAAACAGACAAATTCTCGTTTTGCACCAAGCAGCTAATAATGAATATTAATCTCAAATTAAAGCAAAATATTTAAAGTGTCCTTTTTAATATTTATTTTCCAGAATTAAATGACACTAAATTATCAGATGCTGACCCATTGTGTAAAAGTTGATAGACATTACTTCAGTGCAAACATATAAACAGAAACTGTCACATGACCAACATCTTTTGGCAGCCTGCCATGTTGGGTGTGATCAATTAAAAATTGGAAAAAGGGGTGATCAATGAAGGAGTTACTTCTCTTGCCTTTTGTTGCATCACTAAATTTGATTTCTGTAAAAAAATAAAATGCTGTATTGGGAGTAATCAATGAGTTACTTCTCTCAACATTTGTTGGGCAGTGATCACTAAAAAAGTCTGAATTTTCCAAAAACAAGCATAAATGCTGCCAGACACAAACTAAGGGACCAATTTAGGGAGGTGGAATTTTCAATAAACAAAAAAAAAGTTTTTTCTAAACATAATAAGGAGTAAATGTTTAAATTTTAAGCCCTCTAGCTCCACTAGTGCAGTCTGTTCGTGCCATACATAGCCAGCCAGACTGACTTGAAAACTGAAGAAACCTTTGTTGACGGTTTCTAATAAATTCTTTTGAAATCCAAGCAGATTAGATTTTTTTCACCAGTTGTAGTAATTAACAGCATTCAGTACCATCATATTAGAAACCGTCAACATAGGTTTCTTCAGTTTTTAAGTGATTCTGCCTCGCTGGCTAGGTATGCAAGTATGTGTCATGTGTACAGGCTGCACCAATACAGCTGGAGGGCTGAAAATTTAAACATTTACTCATTATTTTGAGAAAAAACATTTTTTTTTTCTTAATAAGTTAAAGGGTGTGTTCAATTTAAAATGTAAGTTTATGCTAAATTTGTCCCTTAGTTTGTGTCCGGCAGCATTCATGCTTGTTTTTTTGAAAATTCAGACTTTTTTTAGTGATCACTGCCTGACAAAAGTTGAGAGAAATAGCCTATTCATTGATCACCCCAACATAGCATGCTGCCAAAAGATGGTCACGTGACAGTTTCTATTGAGTGACTAACCAGACCTGTTTTTTTATTTTACAGAAAGCAAATTTAGACTAATATTCTTTATTAACGATCTGCTCAATTTGGACAGAATTTGGTTATCATTTGCTTAGTGTAATAAATGTTGGATTTAAAAGTTAGAATTAACAAGGGCTGTGTATGAAATTGTTTAAACATTTTGAATAAAATCAGTGAAAGTTTTACAAAGGTTTTTATTTTTAACACAATCTTTGATTTTTTAAAGGTTCTAATACATAAATATTTTTTCAATTTATTTCATATAGAAGCTTACAAATTGTTATGATATTTTAAATGTAAAAAACATCTGTATTCAAAAAGCCTTGTATAATTTATGTAGCTTATTACTATTTGGTTGATTCCTAGTTTCCGTGCCTAAAATAGAGATAACTCCTGTTAGCCTTGTTGAATTAAGGATTATCTCCCTTTTTCAACAACAGAAAAAACAACTTCATTTCCATATAAACCTTTAACATTTCACACTTACCCACTTGATATTTAAAAACGGCACACAAATAAAATAAAAAACAATTTTATTTCCATACAAACCTTTAATGTTTCACACTCACCTAAAATGGCACACAAATAAAAATAAGAAAAACAGATTGTTATTGCTTTGAATGAATTAAAATTGTGAAATTTTAATTCATTCAAAGCAATAACAATCTGTTTTTCTTTCAAGAGGGAGATAATCCTTAGTTTAGGGTTAGGGTTTAAGGCTAACGGGATATATCCCCATTTTATGCACAGAAACTAGGAATCTACCATAGACTTTTATATACAATCTACTGTAATTTGTTGTGGTAAGTCTTTTTTAGAAACTATCAACCAAAACTGTCAACATAGGTTTCTTCAGTTTTTAAGTGATTCTACCTGGCTGGCTATCTATGTATGTGTCACTTCTACAAGCCGCACCAATAGAGCCTAGGATGTCTTTATAATTATCATATTCTGTCAGATACAAAATTATCCATTCTTTGAATTTCATATTGTCGGCATAGGGAACCACATTATATTCGTGCCTAAAAACGATTGTGAAAATAGAGAATGTGCACGTCTCAAAGCTCTCGTCTTTCCATGAGTGTCGTTAGCTCAGATTGTTAAAGCAGAGCCTAAAACTGAATGAAAATAGTTACAACACAGGGGAGGTAACTGTAAAAAATTCCTGGATCTTCAATTTTTCTTTATCCCATGGCCTACACTTCGACAACGTGTCATTTGAATTCATTGAGAACCTTTGGAGATATTGTGTGGACATATATCTACGATGCAGGGGAGGTAACTGCAAACAATTCATGGATCCACCCCCAAATTTAATCACTTCTTCCTTAGCACATTGACCATCCTTCCACAAAATTTCATTGAGAACTTTTGGAGATATTGTGTGGACAGACACGGGTGAATACATATACAAATAATAATAAAAGATAAAATATCTGTATGGATTTATGAACAAAACTCAAAAGAATTTTCTCCTTTTGTACACTACTAACGAGATATCTTTGATGGTTTGGGGTATGGTTAATGTTGATAATTCTTGAACTTTTACCTTTGTTTTACTTCTTTTTCCACTTCAAGTGTCTTTATCGTAGAAATATATATATATATATGTGTATTTGAAGAGGTACAAAAAGCCAAATAAAAGTGTCAGGGTAAATAAGAACAGTTTTTCCCAAACTTTTTGGACTACTTTTAGAGCTTAAATTTCATCAGTGCAAAGTCGGTCAGAAATGATAAATTGAAAATTAAATTTTAATAATTTTTCCCAACTGAAGAAGCAGTCATTTTATAAGCAAAAATATAATTGTGCAGATCTAAAAGTACATGAGGTCCTCCTACCTCATCGATTGATATTCTTTGCCCCCTCCCACCTCTTATCTTGGAAGACAGTAGCGCCCCTTGCCTTCACCCCCCAGTCTTCAAGCGCACCCGTGGGGTGGTAGCGCCCACTTAAGGAATCACTGTAAGAAGATTCCGTTATCAAGATGAAATGAACAAAATTTTGCGATTACGTAATAAAACAAAAAATATGAATAATTACAACTTAAAACTGAAATGAATTGAATAATTAAAAAGAAAGCAACATGATCTGATCACGGGGGCGTTAATAAAATGAAATAGTCCTTTGAAAATTAAATATGCACGTCTTACTACTAACAGTAGTCTACTTACACAGAAAAAACCATGATACCACCAGACCAGGAGACACAAAACATAAAACAAAGTACTGTATTTACTTGAGTACAATGCGATCTCGAATATAATGCGACCCCAATTTTTTGTAGCTAAAAACCAGTATATTATCATTTCTTTTTACACTCAGGTATAATGCTACCCACAAATTATGAGCCTGTTTTTTTTTTATATTAAATTTCTTGCATTATACACGCACGAGTAAATAATTTCAGTGTGTCTTTTTGCTTTTCAACACAAAATAGAGAAAGTGTACAAATAATGTTTTGGTTGTAATGAAATTATTTTAAAAAATTCTTTTTTTAATACTTTCAGTTTCTACTTACCATTTAGATGTTGAATTTATAGAAACGAGAAGGCAAAAATGAAGACGATGCAATTGCCTTAGGCTCTCTCTTCCCTTCTTTTGGTTTTCTTTTCAAGTGCTTTCTCTAAAAATCTGGTCGATTTGTTAGGATTTCTCAGTCAATCTACACACTTTCTGTTTTGTTCATTCAATTCATAACGATATTGATGCAATTGAAAAGAATGAATGCAAGAAAGAAGCATTAAAAAAACGGAAAAATGAATGTGAAAATAGAGAAAGAAAAATAGCTCATGTGATGACAAAGGAAATCCCTAAGCGGTGTAGAACAGAAATCGGTTCCTTACGTAACGTATTTAATAATTTTAAAATTTTTCATCGATTTTTGGGAAGTATTTTTCTTCTGAGGAGACCTATTGTTATTAATAACTCACAAAAAATTATTTATGATAAAATAAGACCTTTTTTTGTACAAGATCATACTGAAAATTCCCAAGATTGTATCCTTTTTTTTCTTTAGCAAAATATTTAATATCTTTATTTATTAAAAGTCATAAAGTGACCCAAAACGCATTTTATTTAAAAATGCGAAGGAAAAGTCATAATTCTGCATATTTTTAAAGCTGAAATAAAGATGCGTGCAATTCGAATATAAAAAAAATACTTAAAAAATACCCGTCATAATTTCTGCACTCTGCAGGCAATGATAGCAGTCGTCGATGAATGAGTCATTAAGTGTTTTCTTCGTAGTTTCTTCAACATTAGCGTTATGAACCAAAGCTGACAGATAGTTGGAGACGTTTCGGGCCAAAAACAAACAAAGAAATAGCCAAATGCCAATTTCTTTTAGAAAACATTGCAATACACACCAACACATAACTATTTATTAAAAATACTACTGCCACGAACTGTTTTTGTTCTGTACGAATGACAGTAAGTAAAGGTCCAGTTTAGCATTACAATTACATTGTAAATAGAACCCCTCACGCACAAACTTTAAAAAATTATTTTTTTCAAACTGACCAATTTTCTGAAGAAAGGAAGGTCTTATGGATTTAAATCACAAAAAATTTCTTGAAAAAGATTTTTTTATTTAAATAAAGTGATCGAAGTAAATGAAAAATGGCCAAAAATTTAAATATAGCCAAACCAAAAAGTTCATGATCAAATGCTTTTCAAAATGACCAAATTGGCCATAAAATGGCCAAAATGGCAACAGTAAGGGTCAGACAGGGGGCATTGATGAAATATATGCTCTAGAAAGGTGAGGTAAAAGTTTCAGGCGACAATGTTGACTGATCATTGATAGTCGACTCAGTCCAGGGCAGAAACCCTGACAACAGACATGTCCATGTGTAGAGACAGTAAATGGGACCGTGCTTGCCCATGCATCAGTAGTAAGACATATGTTAGCTCAGCGGTTCCCAACCTGGGGTCTGTGGACCCTCGAGGGGGCGGATCCACAAAGGTATTTCTGGGGGTCTGCCGGGCCATCAAAGTATATTTGAGGCCCCCAGGAAAGCAATGTATTGGGGCCCCTAACCCCCCTCGCCCTCAGCACATTAAAATTAAGTTTTTATTTTTCAAATTGAATTTCGGGGCCCTTAAAATAACGCAGACCCAGGGCAACTGTCCAGTGTGCCCATGTGATAAGATAGCCCTGGAGATCCATGAGCTTGTTAAGTAGGCAGACCTTTCAAAAGCCTGGGGTCCATGGGTATATTCATTTAAATAAAAGGGCTCCTTGGTAATGAAAAGGTTGGGAACCACTGTGTTACCCTGTTCTATTCAATAGAACCGCAATATTTTTTTTTAATTTAAAAAATGGCCTACAGAGTGAGATAGTTGTGTATTTCTAGCTGGCATCACAGGTTGATGTTCAAGCACAGGGTAAATCCAGGGTTTTGAATGGTGATTTTTTAAGGCAAAAAGGTCTTTTTTCACTATTTTTGCAACACAAGTTACCTACATATCACAAGTGTTTTCAGCTGGCCTTGTGCCAGACTAAGCCAAGCTTTATCTATATTCTATATTAATCATACAGGGGCTGTTCCAGGATTCTGAGCAATTGTTAATCACTGCTACCCACAACACTTGCTGGGTTTAGGTTATTTATGTGTTCTGACATTTGTATCTATGTATCCAGACTTTTCCCAGCCCTAACCATTCATAGTAGAAACTTGAAATTTTTCACACACACTCCCCTCAATGAAATCATTTTTTTTTTTGTTTTTTGAAAATTCCCCCCATAAGTATGTTTTTAAAGTGGGGTTCAATATGCAATGTAAGTTTCTGCTCGCTTGTTTTTTTGAAAATTCAGACCTTTTTTAGTGATCACAGCCCAATTCTTTAATTGATCACCCCCAACACAGCATATATGGGTGGCAGTGACTTTTTTTGTTTTGTTAATTTATAATTATTTGGTATTATTTGAGTTCTATTTAGATATTTAAAAAGTTGTTTTTAATTGTTCTTTGTTGAACCCCTGGGAGCCCCTCCGCCTGGATCTGCGCCTGCCATAATGGTTTGAAAGTCAAACGAATTATCTCCACCTCAGTGTTTGAGTCAGAGGAGGATGTTATATGGAACATGAAAGTTGATATATTTCATTCGAATGTTAGGAATTTAAGTTGTGATCATTTTAAAATGTTGCAGGAAAGGTTAAAATTTAGAATTGCATTCTAATGTGTAAACAAACTGAAGAAATATATAATGTGTGTGTGTGTATATTTTTAATGAAAGTCTGCTAATACTTCACTTGGACCTTCAAAGTAACACACCTTTACCTGCAAGGAACATTGCAAGGTCTATAATGTTAAAAAACAAATGTAAAAAATTGTATAAACAACGTTGCAGGTTTTGAACAGTCTGCTTTTGTTTATTTTAATTAAAGAGACTAAAGAATAAGTTAAAATAATATTTAGTTACTAAATAGTCAATGTTTTTATTTCCTTAATTCATATATACTAGGGCAGTGCCTGTTCCAAAGGTGTTTGGAAGGGGCCTGACTTTATGGTGTGTGGCGCAGCCTGTCATAATTGTCATGTAAAATAATTTTCCGTCCATCGTAAAAAACTACAACTTCATTGTTATTTCAGTTACTTCTTTTAGTGTTGCTAATTTAGACATTTTATATCTAAATTTAGATTTATAATTTTAGATCAAAGATCTATAATCTGTAGGTTTTTATTTATTTTTTTATATTTCCCGAGAACCGCTGACCCAAACAACTTCAAACTGGACAATGCACTGGCTTGTGTGCTGACTAATATATCTGGTGAATGTCAACTTCCTACAATGGCCAGTTGTCGAGTAATCACAGTGCATTAGATTTCTCAAGAACCAATGACCCAAATAACTTCAAACTCCACACTGTAATGCCTGGTATGACTAATATATGGTGAATATCAACTTCGTACAATGGCCAGTTGTTGAGTTATCTCAGTCCATATCCTGATGACGACAAAATCATTTATTTTTCACAACAAATATTTATATTAAAACATAATCTTCTTCCTTGTCAATGCACCTAACCCAATTCTTTAGTAAAAATTTCAGATCCAAATTCAGCTAATAACTCTGTAATGCTACAGACTTATTGATCCATTCTTATATACATTCTCCCTT
>VCCN01006885.1:4698049-4716977 GCA_006491835.1 Architeuthis dux | reverse complement strand
ATAGTTACAAAGTGTATTTATTTACTGAGTTCATGTAATTATTCAGTGGTTGTAAAAAAAATCCAGAAATTTATAAAGTTAAAATTTTTGGTTCAAGTCCATTTCACCCCTAGCATAGGTAAAAGTTGACTTGAACTGAAAATTTTAACTTTTTGAATTTCTGGATTTTTTTTACCACCAGTGTGTATGTGTATGTCCTTCTGTTTATCTGTCTGTCTGTCTCTGTAGTCTGCACCCACTCGATGGCTGCTGCACTCCACTAATCACGTATGTTGACTTTGGGACTTTAGTTTAGGGCTTGGCGGATCTTTTAGGTTCCACAAATGTTTCGCTCAGTCTCAGTGAGTGCAAAAAGTTTGAGAAACCCTGACCTAGAGCAGGGGTCAGCAAATTACGGCCCGTGGTCCACAACGTTGTGTGACATTGCATACAAAAGTTCTTTGTTTTCTTTATCTTTCTTTGGTTAGCAATCAATGAAATTCAATATAAAAAATAGAGCAATCTATTTATGTGAAAAACCTTTTTCAAAGATGAAGTATATTGAATCTGTTCATAGGTCAGTGTTAACTCATTGCAACTTACAGTCAGGTTTGATTACAGGAACCGCAAAATTTGAACAACAATTTGACAATATTCTCTTCAAACGAGAATTTCATAGTTCTCATTGATTGATTGAACATGTAAGTTTATGTAAGTATATACTTCTATAAAGAAAAAATTTAAAGTAATTAAAAAATATTTAATTGTTTCCATAATCTTGTATGATCATTGTTTCATTTTTTATTCGCTCCGGCCAGCAAGACCTCTCTAATCTGGCCCACCTCTGAAAAGGTTTGCTGACCCTTGACCTAGAGTGGTAAGACAGAGGAGTATATCAACTCTAATATGTGAAGGCAAGCAGTAAAACAAAGGAAATGAAAGGTCTGTGGAAGATAACTATGGTAGCAAAGGATCTGATATGCCAGGGGTAGGCAACATACGGCCTGAAGGCCATATCAAGTCCGCAAAGGGATTTTTCCTGGCCTGCAAGCAAATATTGGGATACTCTACTTACTTTTTATGTTTTAAAGATTCTTTGTGTCTTTTAAATGTATTCAAAAGATGTCTTGATTGAAATAAATTGCGACTAAATTGAGTTCTTTGATTACTAATTGGCATCTTTGATTAAGGACAAATGATTTTCTAGCTGTGTTATTCATTGATTTGAGGCAAAATATAACTAGATGAATTTAAATGGATAATTCTCATATTCCAAGATTTTTCATGGCATTTATCTAGCCCACCGCCCACTCATTAATATATGACCTGGCCTGCAGAGGCAAAAAGGTTGCTGATCCCAGTTATATGCCAAGGAAACGTTTTCTTAGCAGCCACCATGGAAGGAATTAGCCTCTCATGTATATACCTTGGCACATTCATGTCTAGACATCAAATAACAGGTCATTAAGTGTCAGAAAGAGAAAAAGGTAGCATCATCTAATTGCCTACATTCAAGACATGGCACTCTAGCAAGACAACAGATTTTTCAAATTTCATGAAATTTTTTTAATAACTTTTTAGTTCAATCTTTATTATTATTGGATGAAGTATTGTAACAGACTACTTTCATTAAAGTTTTTACCGTCATCCTAATTTTAGTTGTTTTTATACAACTTATTAATTTGGGCCACTGTTTCTATGGGAACAAATAACAGTGCAATCGGAAATAAAGAGTAAGCCTTCGGTGAGAATTGAACTCATACCCTCATTGCCAGAGGGAGACTAGTTTATGCTTAGCTGCTTTTTACCAATCAGCCACAAATACTTTGTGGATTAGCAGAAGCTGATTCACACTTATAAACTCACTCCCTACAACCAACTC
This sequence comes from Architeuthis dux, assembly GCA_006491835.1. Lineage (NCBI taxonomy): Eukaryota > Metazoa > Mollusca > Cephalopoda > Oegopsida > Architeuthidae > Architeuthis > Architeuthis dux. Next base: position 4,715,116 of record VCCN01006885.1, on the reverse strand, counting down.
GCTGCACCATATTTATGTTGTTTTAAAAACTAGTCAAATTTAATGAAAGTAACTGTTTAGCTGTTCTTAAGCAACAAAACCACATTCAATACTCTCTGTAAATGCTAAACTGCAGGGACAACAAGTTATCAGCTGACTGAATATGGCTAGTTCAAAACAATTGTAACAAGATAAATCCACAAACTTCATTTGAGTTTCCAGCTTTCATTTATTGTGAACTTTTAGAAAAAAATATCCAAAAATGCAACTTGACATCAATGTTTATATCAATGCATTATTTCATAGTGTAAATGCAAGTCTACACACACCAAAAGAATATGGTGGTTTGCCAAAATGAATCCTGATGATTTAAAAATATCAATGATGAGACATTGTAGAGCCAAAACTTCTTAAGAATGTGCTTTCTCAGCAAGATGTATGTCCATATGTCTTTTCAAAGTTGACCTCATTGCAAATGTAGATCCACATTCTTCACAAGAATATGGTTTCTCTCCAGTGTGTATTCGCACATGTCGACTTAGGTTTGATTTTCTTGCGAAGGAAGATCCACACGTTTCACAAGAATATGGTTTCTCTCCAGTATGTGTCCGGATGTGTTCCACCAAATTTGTCTTCTGTGAAAATGTAGCTTCACATACATTACAAGAATATGGTTTCTCTCCAGTATGTGTTCGCATATGTTCTTTTAGGACCCAACTGCTTGAAAATGCAGATCTACACAACTCACATGCAAATGGTTTCTCACCTGTGTGTATTCGCATGTGTCTTTTCAGATCTGAATTTACTGAAAATGCATATCCACACACTTCACAGGAATGTGGTTTCTCTCCAGTATGTTTTTGAGCATGTCCCATCAAATGTGATTTCAATGCAAATGAAGCTCCACAGATTGTGCAAGCAAATGGCTTCTCTCCAGTGTGTCTTCGTATGTGTAGCACCAAACATGTCTTATGAGAAAAGGATGCTCCACACAGTTCACAAGAATGTGGTTTTTCTCCAGTATGTATTCTTTTGTGACGAGTGAAATTTGCCTTTTGTGAAAATGCAGCTCCACAAATTTCACAAGAATATGGTTTTTCTCCAGTGTGTGTTCGCATGTGAACTTCTAATGCTGAAATTCTTGAAAACCCAAACCCACAAATTTCACAGTGGTGATTCTTTTGTTCAGTCTTGCCACTCATATTTTCAAAAGATCTGATGAATTATTAAAAACCGATCAATTAAAATTCACACTTTACTCGAATGATATTCCTGCAATACTATGCAGAAATTTGTTTCTTTTCTACTATGCAGGAACATCTGCAAATTAAAATAAAATGTACTGAAATTTAACAACAAAACAAAATCATATTCAGTTCACATTTCAATAAACTCACATATAAATGATAATTTATTATGATTCAAAGTTTTTTTACAATGCATAAAATTATATTCTTATGCAATTCCTTAATTCAACATTTTAAAAATCATTTTTAGATCTAAATTAACTCCATGATATACATGCTTTTTAATACCTTCAGGTTTTACAGACCACATTAGACAAGTTGAAATAAGTCAGATGGTTTGGCAGAGGCTTTTAGATATAAGAATATATATTCGTTGTACAAGAATTCATAATTTAAAAGGTGCAATTAATAAATACTCAAAAGTGATTTATTATTATTTCAAGCACCTGATTCTGAAGCTTAAAAAAAAGAATTCGGCTTGACCATATCGTTGACATCTCAACTTGTTGTGTCCTGGACTCAGGATATGGACAGGTCGAGCCCAGGCACTGGACAGTGCACTCAGTTCCTTTGTTCAAGCACACACTCCTGCATGAAAGTCACATCTGGGAATACATTACTGGCGAGAAATTTACAAAGTCTGGACACTTTTATATTACACTTAGGGAAGCTGACATGCCTCCCTTCCTAAAAATGGCGACAAAACTGAAGACAAGGTCCTAACCTCTAACCTCCTCAACAGAAGGTGTCACCCCTACTCTTCCCCAGATAATGTCCAAACCCTCACGGACGTAAACAATGATTGCCCAGAGCGCTGAACTGCCCTTGTTGCCTTTATGAAGGACTGTGAACCCTGACAATGTACTTTCTTTTGAGCCACCATACTCGTTGCAGCGATGATGATGAATGATTTACAATACATGCTGATGTATAAATCATTTGTTTTAAGCATCAAGTATGTTCCCTAATGGATTGTATTAGTCTGTTTAGACACTCTGATGGACACAATGCTGCCTTATGTTGGAGAGTTGACTGATCCGGTGAATATTGGACTAAACTTGAATTAAAACTTAGTTTTGTGTGTCAACTTATATACCGGCATATACAGTAATAAACAGTGTATATATTCAGTCATAAGAACCAGTGCTTTAAATATGAACAAACAGAAATTGTACTAAATGATATGTGACATGAGAAAAAATCTCCTAATTTAATCAGCCTTTATTCTTTTAATGAGAAGAAAAATTGGAAAATAAATTTTGATATACAATTTTTTGAGATATTGTGTTCGAAAAGTTGTTTAATATTTAAATGAAATTTCGGAGTAAAAATGCACAGTGGATTTCAATAAAACTTTCTGAACTTATTTAATTATGAAGTTTATTTATTATTATTGATTTATTGAGGCATTATTAATTGTTATTCATTTGACTTTCTGACGATAGCAGTAAAAAAAGAACAAGAAAATATATGGTTAAAATTCAGATAACCTAAAACGGCTAATTTTGTCAATTTTGGAAATTTGTTGGTCTTTAAAAAAAAAGATTTTTCAACGGTTTTACAATGTTTTTTTATTTACAATGTAACTATATGATAAACTGGGAACTTACTTTCTGCTATTTCTACGAAATTATCTTACCATGGCTCCGATTTTATTTTGTATGAATCCTTTTATTTTTATTTTTTAAACATCATGCGGCCTGCAACATTTTTAACATGGGTCATGTAGGGTATACTTCCGTCCATAATTCCGTAAAAATGGCGGAAAATAAGTGCCCAGTTTAGCATAGTTACATACATGGTAAATAGAAGCCCCTCGTAAAATCGTTTAAATTTTTAACAAACTTCCGGATGGTTCGAAGGTCTAACGACTCTAATGGATTGAAAACACTTATAATTGAAAGAAATTTGTTTTTCTTCTGAGATAAAATAGGGAATTACCAAAAAAATGTACTTCTAAGAAAACTGGGTGTCACCAAAAACCGAATCTTTACACAAAATTAGAATAAACAGATGAGGCGTGGCTAGAGATTTTTTTCCGGGTGGGGGCTTAGCTCTTTGAGGGTGCCCCCTCCAAAATTTAGTGAGATTTGATGACAATTTGCAATAAATAGACAGGTACTATCACTTAATTAGTGATAAAAAAAACCCCAAAGGCTGAATTATTTATGATACAATACAATTCAAAATTCATGTATGTTCAAATATATCCTTGTTAATGTTAAGTGTGCCTCCCTCCAATAGGGACCCAGGGGTGTTTTCAAATAGCCCCCTCCTCCGCTACGCCTCAGCAGATGATATTTCGATCGTATTTTTTCTTACCTTCTTCAGCAGTTGTGACTCAGCAATGACAAATCGAAATGATGATCGCCTCTTTTTCTTTTCTCTCTCTCTCCTCCAAATCCTGTCGTAGTTTTCTCGGTATGTTAATATTTTTCCGTCAGTTAACACAGTTGTTTCTATTTTTCATTCAATCCTTAACAATAATATTGAAGATGAAAAAATTAGTTCAAAGAAAACAGCATTAAGAAAAGGAAAAACAACACACGATGGTCAAACAAAACAGTAATGCAGAAAATGTCAGTGTTGCCAAATATGCTTTGTTATTATAGCTAAACCTGCCTTTAAAATGCCTAAAATCGGCTAAATCTTTCCATTTATAGCTAAAAATGTTAACTCATTTAAAACCCACTTGCACTTATCAAATAAAATAACTAAACGGAGACTCCATAACAAAATATTAATTTAAAAAATTGTACATTTACTTATATTAAATTTGCTAATAATTTTCTTGAATGGCCAGATTTCAGCTATCGTCGAGTTTTTATCGGCTAAATTTGAAAGAAAAAACAACAACCATTTAGCCGGAAAATGGCTATTTTGGCAACCATGGAAAATATATTCCGTCTGGTGACAAAGAACAAGAAAAATTGCTAAGCGGTGCAGACCAACAATTAGTCTCTCCCGTTAAAAAGAGACGTCCCAGATTATTAAAATTATTTTCAGGACGAACTCACGACAATAAAGACCCCACTCCTCGCTATGACCTTTGACGACCCATTTTTCATAGTATTTTTTTAAAAAGCAAGTGTGGCATTGGCAGAAATTAAGTAATTATCGATAAAAATGTAAATGTTGACGTTTAAAACATCCCAATTCTGGTTTGAAATAACTAAAAACGAGTCGAATGTTTTTTTAGGACAAATTTCAAAGTACTATTAACCATTCAAATAGTTATTCGGACGATTGAACTCCTTCTTTTTGTTTGTGGTGTTAACACAATGTTTCGGCCTTCCTCAGGTGTAATATCCGAATGTGATGGGGTAAACAGGTATATGGATATTACACCTGAGGAAGGCCAAAGAATGGATCAACCAGAACGTTGTGTTAGCAATGTAAACAACAAGAAGGAGTTCAATTATCCGAAAAACTATTTGAATGTTAATGACACTTCTCAAAACTATTGAAAATATCTACTAGTAACCATTATTCATTTTTGACTAGTTTTTCTTTCATCTTAATTTTAGTTGCTTATTATCGAACCTACTCAAACCAAAGCGCAGATCGGAAATTTACTAATGGCTGTAAATAGAGGGTTTGAGTGGTTGCAATAAAAAGCAACTAAAATTAAGATGAAAGGGTAATTATACATAAACTAGGTCACTATGTATACCTAATAGTGGTGTAAACTATTTTGACCATTTAAAACTGTATTTTTGTTATTGATCCAGTTTTTCTCCCAGTGATCTAAACATTATCTATGCCTTCCAATCACCTAATCCTGATCCTTTACTGCCTTCAACTTTCATGAACGACTGGGTTTTTAGGTTAATGATTTTAGTCAATTATCACTAACTGGAGTTATTATTTTAATACAGTAATTAATGGGAGTGTGGTATCTAAGTGATACATATACAATAACTAAATACAAAGGTATTTGAAACTAAAGTCATAGCCACTACACAAAAATCAAAACGGAAAAATAGTACTATTGCTGAATGTAATGTTTATATTCTATTTTGTCCATGTATTGTATCTTGTGATGTTAGCTGTTCACTTGGTATCATATCATTCAAGTCATCACCAGCAAAAGTTAAAAGCAGTGCCTTCTGTCAAATATCATCCTTGATCTGATTAAAAAATCTGTCCATTGCACAGATGATCAGTGACAATATCAGACAGAAGGCCCGGCTTCTAACGTTTGGTGGGGATGATTTAAATGATTTGGTAGAATCACTACCAAGCGGACAACTAATGCCACAAGACGAGACACACTTCAACAGACTCGTCAAAGTGGTGGAAAATTATTATCCATCCACAACACTAAAATATCAAACATTTATTGGTATTATCTGGCTATATTAGAAATGAAAAAAAAAACTGTAATGTGCAAGTAAAATATTCTAATATGTATGTGTATTTAAAAAAACATTTAAGTCCCCTTTATAACATATGCTACAGGACCCACACTAGCTTAATCTGGTGCTGAACTCATGTCCAAATCATCTTTACACTACGACAAAGAAGTTCCTTTGATTAGGAATAATGAACCTCCCAACAGTAAAGAAAGGCAACCCTCTTCTTCAAACAAGTTCTGATCTTACTTGAAAGCTCTTGCGACAAGATCTCAAATTACAAGACCAGTTTGGTGGATTCAACTTCTGGACTACAGATAATGAAGAAGTACCACATTTTCTTTCAAATGAGAAAGAAACATTAAAACTCAAGTACAAATTTTGTATTTGTTAATCACCACTACCCACAACACTGGTTTATTGCTGGGTTTAGGTTATTAATGTATTCTGACATTTATATGTATCTATGTATCTAGACTTCGCCCAGCCCTAACCGTTTATAGTAGAAACATGAAATTTTGCATGCATACTCCCCCTAATGAGTAGGGAAAATGTTTTTTTGTTTTTCAGACCTTTTTTTAGTGATCACAGCCCAACAAAAGGTGAGAGAAGTAAGTTATTCATTGATTACCCCTTTTTCCAACTTTTTAATTAATCACCCCCAACACAGCATATATGGGTGTCAGTGATGCATAATTTCCCTTGGAATGCTAGTAAGTTGTATGTTATGATTATTTTCAAAAGAAATCTGAATTTCTTTAGACTAAATTGTGAATACTCTCATTTAAATGACCAATGAAACATATTGCTTCCTTATATACTTTACCTAATCAATCTAAAATTACTAAAAGAGAAGATCAAACACTGAATAGGTTAAGAATAAACCACTGACCCAAAATAATTTCAATCCCAATGCTTTCTCCAAAGTAAATCTTTTATATACCATCATAATAATTTCAAAACTTTTATATATTTTAATTGATCACCCACAGCATATATGGGTGGCAGTGATTCATAATTTCCCTTGGACTACTAGTTGTCTATAACTTTGAAGAGTCATTAACATTCCAACTTTTGTGCAGATGATCAAAGCTCTTCTTTCCATCTTAGATGGTGTCAACATAACATTTCGGACGATCCATTCTTCAGCCCTCGTCAGGTGTATAATTCAAGAAAAGAGGCGAACCTTTCTTTCCAGGTGAAGAAAAAGGACAAATCTTTTTTTTTTTCACCCAATAATATACCAACCAGAACAATCCATTTTTCGGCAGCACTAGGTACACTGATTTAATCATACCGCCAACAAGCGATTCCCAAATTATACACAGGAGTGTTGTGCAACACCTGCTTTGCTAGGCAAAGAAAACCACACAGTGTAGAAATCCATACTTCATCCACAGAAGGTTTTAGTATGCATCTAATGGACAGGTATCATCCACTAAGAGTTACTAGATCATGGAGAAACCACCACTGCAGACTATTATTGCCAACCACTCAAGTGTGTCAGTAGTGCATTTCAACAAAAATATACATCGTTGGTGAATTGAAAGGGTGTCATCTTCCAGCATGACAATGCAAGGCCTCATCTAGCAAAACAAACCCAGAAGAAAATAACATTACTAAACTGAGAAGTTTTACATCATCCTTTCACAGGGCCAGATTAAGTTTAATAGGAGCCTGAGGCACAGGTTAACTTGGGGTCCCCTACCCTAAAGATTATATATATCTTCATTAAACTGGTTCAAAATACAAGGGAAAACTATTATTAACAAGACTGACTGCTTCAGGGTCAAACTCCACTCTGACTGAAGTTTAAATGACTTAGCTGATAAGTTTTGAAAATATTTCAACTTTTGTGAAAACAGTTTTCCTTTATTTGAAAAAGATCTTGAAATTTGGCCATGGAAAGGGATTTATAAAATAGTATCTAGATATTTTTCTAGATAAATGGCATGAAAATCTAGATAATTCTAGATATAATTTTAGGCAATTCTAGATATAAACTGAAAAGAAAAGAAAAAATTGCCTGTGATGGAAGCGGAGTCGGTTGATCCCAATTTTTCTTTATAAAACTTCTAGTAGGGTTCAAATTTCAGCCTCCTCAGTTGCCTTGAAGGGTTCTAATTTTGGTGAGGGTCATTGTTGTTGTTTTTACTTTCAGGATCACTGAATTGGAATTGATTGCTTGCAAGTATTTACATTTGAATATACTTGAAATAGGTTTTTTTTGACAGCAGTTAATTACATCATAAAGCCAGCTTTAGTGTATTTGGGCTGGGTTTAAACTAATAAGAAAAATGGTAGTTAAATTTGGTATGTCTGATATCAGAATAAAAATTATTTTTAAAATATTGATATTCTCGGATGTGACCGTCTTTTCACTTAGGCTGTTCTATGCGTTTTCTACTCTTGCCGAGAAGCTCAGCACATTTTCTTCTGTATTCAAGGGTCTCTAGATTAAGTTGTTTTAATCTTTCAATGTAACATATATCTCCCAGCCTTGGAATGGTCTTGGTGGCTCCCTATGGGGTCCTTGAATATGATACTTTTGCTACATAGTTAATCCGGCACTGGAGCGTTCGCAGCCTTTTGGCTAAGATCAAAGTGTAGTATCTATTCTTTGAAACTGCCATGGCCTCAAAGTTCAGAGAACACACAGCCCTTTGGGGGTCCTTGTGGCATGCTAAAGTATCGTCCTGGGAGAAGTTGCACAGGATATCTTGGCCAGCTGGTTGAGAGGCGATCACCATTAGTATGCTCAGGATTTGTCCTGAGAAGCTTTTGGGATCTCCCCCCACCTTTATCCCGGTCCTCCTGGCATTTGTCTCAGTGACAGGGATTTGAGATTCTCCCCGCTCAAGTCTATAGTCATGGAGACATGGGATCTCCCCTCCCCGCTACTGAATTCGGCACTAAATGACCTACCAAGGGTCGATGTGCCATTAAACAAATCAATCAAAACCGGCACTGGTTGTAACTCTTTTCTCTGTGGATGATGATTTTTTCACCTCAGTGTTAGAAAACCAGAATTACCTGATTGTCAGGAAAATTGTGAAATTATTTTCCTGAATTGGTGCTTTTTTATCAACAGCCTCACAAGAGTAATTTAGTTGTTAATATAAATATCTTCTGTATTTGCTCTTTTGTAAACCATTTTATATAATCTGCTTAGCGCTTATCTGCTCATGTCAAAATTATAGAGGAACAAGCCGGGCTGGTGCAGAGTCAAACTCCACTCTTACTCCAGATGATTACTGCAACTTTTGTATTGTATACATAATAAATAAAAAATATTTTTTGTTAGAAAGAAATAAGCCCTTACATATTTCTAACATAAATTTTCGAAGATATGCAAGACTTGTCAGTTTGGCCCAGTTGGTAAGAGAGTTGCCTAACAATCACTTGGTTGTAATTTTAAATCACGGTAAGGAAATACTAATTTTATCTATAGGTTTAGTTTAACGTGCCAGAACAGATAAACAGTGAAGGGTTTACACCACTAAATTAGGTGAGGATTGTTCCCTGTTCTTAAGGTAGAAAAACAAAGTCAACTTGGACTGGAGTTTGACAATAGCTATGCAATCCAAAATATACATATTTCATTCATTTCTAAACTAACCATTTGCATTGATTACATCACACTAAAATAATCTGTCACTTTTTTCGAATGTAAAAGAATTTTATTAAAAATTTGTGACATTGCATACAAAAATTCTTTGCTTTCATCTGTCATAAAATTCATTATTGAAAAATGGAGCAGAAGTCTCATTTTTGCAGTGGCCTCAAACAAATCAATGATTTGTAGCTAAAAAAAGTTTAAGACTACATATTCCTGCTGTTCTATTAATATACATAAAATTTGAATCACAATGAAACAATATTTGTTCCCCAAAGATGAATTTCCTAGTTCTCATTCATTGATAGTACAAGGAAGTTTATATATTTAACCCATAAGAACCCACTGTGACACCGATGTCACATACAATTTAATTGATCTGCAGTCTCTTATATAATATTATATTTTATCCTTCATTTTAACTCCTGAAGTGTACTAGTGACATCTACTGAATATCCTGGTGCAGTCATGTGACTGTGTGTCAATTTGCCTACCCAGAATCCCACATAATGTTTCTTCAAGTAGAAATGGGTCTGAGTTCTTATGGGTTAAATGCTTCTATAATGAAAAAAAACCCATTAAAATGATAAAAAAACAAGCTTGTATGATCATTATTTCATTTTTATTTGCTTTAACCTGCAAGACATAAAAATATTTCTAATCTGGTCTGCCTCCAAACAAGTTTGCCGACCTCTACCTTATGCAAATAAAGTCGATTTCCTTTATTTAAAAAAGTATTCTGTGTTATTAAATATAATCTAATGATTTATATACATATTTGTGTGAGCAATCTTTTCATTCCTGATATTGGAGTAAAAACAGAGTAAGATAAGTTTCAGCCTGAAATATAAAAAATATGGGTATATGATAATTCTGACAAACATTAAAAAGGAAATATTCATTGTTAACCGTGACAAAAGTCAATAGTTTTATGGAAGCTAAAAGATTTTCCGTTCAGACTTTTTTGAATCAGTTAATAGTGTTCATAAGAAATAGAGTGGACAAATTTTTTTATGTCATATAATTCTTTGTTTAAATCACTTCTTGAAATAAAAAAATAAAACCTTTTTTTAACATTTCATATTGTGAGCGTAGAGTTATGACCTGTAATATGTCACAGCGCAATTTTCAAATTGAAAATTAGAGACAAGGCAAATTCATATACTCTAAACTTGTTATAAAATGTTGTAATTTTACTAATACAGGCCTCCCCTATTATGTGGATGCTGGGGTCCAAGAAAGCAGACCACATTATAACTGCACGGTGGGTAGGGGCGATGTTCAAAGGTTGGTGATAATAAGTAAAATACGGTTCTTCATAGATAACATAACTGTTTTTCTAGCAGAACTTTACTCCCCATACTTCCCTGATGTAACTATAAGATCCAGTTTCCTATATCAAGGAAACGGGTAGCACAATACAGAGTATAACTGTAAAAAACAAGTAGGATTGAAAGTGTTAAGTCTTTTGATGAAGTTCTTTTTAATTTGTGGTTTTCTGGAGGAGTGGGCAGTAATATAGGGTTCACCATCCACCTTATATTACAAACCATGCTATAATGGGGGAGGCCTGTACAAATCATTTTTAAAATTTTTCTTTAATCTCATTTTGTTACATTTTATCATTGTTACACTAAACTGCTGGAATATTCAATGAAGTAACAGCTTTGGCTGAGATTTGAATTTGCAACCCATTCCTCCAAAGTGTTTGCCTATATATTTTTGTAGTAGAAATGTCTCTTTCAAACGGGAGGACCACAGGGCACAAAGTCTCTTTCACAGAAAACTTCTTCCGCACAACACCGGCAAATGCACGGTTTTCCTTCTACGCCAACAACAAATTGTTTTCACTCCTTCAATCGGCCACTTATATTATGCCAAGGAGTGAAGTGTCTGACGCAGCAAAACATGAGAGGGGAGCCCGGATGTTCCAACAGGGCCACCACACAATGTCCCTTCAGGTGTGGTTGGGCAGATGGCTCAGGTTCGACCTTGTAGTTCGTATTGCCAGCACAATTTTTTAAACTGAATTCGGTGAAAATAAATATCCACATGCTTCATGCAATTATGGTTTCTCTCAAGTGTGTTCTCATGTGTCTATTTAAGCTAGAACTCTGTGAAAATGCAGATCCACACATATGACATGCGTAGGGTTTCTCTCCAGTGTGTGTTCGCATATGTAATTTTAAATTTGAATTCGATGAAAATGTTGAACTACAGACTGTGCAAGAATAATGTTTCTCCCCTGTGTGAGTTTGCATGTGGCTTTTTAAATGGAAACTTTGTGAAAATGTTGATCTACACACTTCACAGGAATATGGCTTCTCTCCAGTGTGTGTTCGCATGTGTCTTTTCAAATCTGAACTCTGTAAAAATGCTGACCCACACACTTGACAAGAGTACTGTTTCACTGCAATGTGTGTTCGCATGTGATTTTTTAAATCTGCTCTCCGTGAAAATGCTGATCCACAGACTTGACACAGAAGACATTTTTCTTCGCCATGTGTCTGCATGTGTACTACCAAATGTGATTTCATTGAAAATGCTGATCCACAGACTTCACAAGAATATGGTTTCTCTCCTGTATGTGTTCGTATGTGTCTTTTTAAAAGTGAACGCTGTGAAAATGCTGATCCACACACTTCACAAATATACGGCTTCTCTCCAGTGTGTGTTCGCATGTGTCTCTGCAGATTTGAACTCTGTGAAAATGCTGAACCACAGACTTGACAGGTATAGGGTTTCTCTCTAGTGTGTGATCTCATGTGTGTTTTCAAATTTGAGCTCTTTGAAAATGCTGATCCACAAATTTTACAAGAAAATGGTTTCTCTCCAGTGTGTGTTTGCATGTGTAGTTTTAAATTTGAATTCAGTGAAAATGACGATCCACAAACTTCACAGGAATAAGGTTTCTCTCCAGTGTGTGTTCGCATGTGTATTTTTAAATGGGAATATACTGAAAATGTTGAACCACACACTTCACAGGAATATGGCTTCTCTCCAGTGTGTGTTCGCATATGTATTTTTAAATGGGAACTGAGTGAAAATGTTGATCCACATACTTCACAGGAATATGGCTTCTCTCCGGTGTGTGTCCGCATGTGTCTTTTCAAATTTGAATTCTGTGAAAATGCTGATCCACACACTTCACAAGTATAGGGCTTCCTTCCAGTGTGTGTTCGCAGGTGTATTTTCAAATTTGAATTCTGTGAAAATGCTGATCTACACAATTCACAAGAGTAGGGTTTCTTTTTAGTGTGTGTTTGCATGTTTCTTTTGAAATCTGAACTATTTGAAAATGCTGATCAGTAAACTTTGAGAAAATGTCTTCTCTCCAATGTGTGTTCAGCTTTGTATGTTTAAAATTGAATTCAGCAAAAATGATCATCTGCTCATATCACAGAAGAAGCATTTGTTTGAATATGTGGTTTTAAATGTTAACTTTATGAAAATGCTGCATCATACAACTCATGGAACCATGTGTATCTTTAAAGGTGAACTGTTCTTTATAGAATATAGAAAGCCATCAAATGAGTTCATTTTCTCTCCATTACATCTAATATCTGTGAATAAAGAAAAGGTATTATTAAAGAAAACAGTAGACATATGCATTATTTGCAATTATAAAATTATAATAACTCAGTTAGGGTTTCAATAAACTTCCAGCATATCTCATATTTAGTAACAAATAAAAGTGATACACTATCATATACAATGATGAGCTAAAAGATTATGACCACCTGCCTAATAGGTGTTAGTCCTCCAGGTGTCCGCAAAACAGCTCTTACCTGATCAGGCATGGACTCCACAAGACCTCTAACGGTTTCCTCTGGGATCTGGTGCCAGGATGTTAACAGCAGGTCCTTTAACTGCTGCAAGTTAAGTACTGGAGGTTCTGCAGAGCAAACTTGTTGGTCTAACACTTCTCATAAGTGCTCAATGGGATTGAAATCTGGAGATATTAGTGACCAGGGCAACACAGTGAAGCCGTCTTCATATTCCTGAAACCTTTCCTGTACAACTTATGCAGTGTGGAAGGGCATGTTGTCCTACTGAGATAATTCCACTGCCATTGTAGAAGATTGTTGCCATGAAGGGTGTACCTGGTCTTCAACGATGTTCAGGGAGGTGGTACACAAAGTATTTTCCACATGAATGATAGGACCCAGTGTTTCCCAGCAGAATATTGCCCCAAATCATCACACTGTCTCCCCCAGCTTGTTACAGTGCACCCTGGTGCCATCGCTAACTCCAGGATAATGACACACACTTTACAGGGGGTCCAGGTCCAAGCATGATCAAAAAAATCTTTTGGAATATCTAGATAGAGAAATTTTATTTAAAAAAACAAAAAACACCTAAATAATCCGAAGTAATGAAAAAAAAAATTAGAAAGCAGGAAAAGCAGATAATAACTTGTATACATTTTGCTTTACGGCGAACTAAAGGAAAAAGAAGAAGAGAAAAAAAGGTTGTTGAACTTGTGTTCTGAATTGAATGCTTGGATCCATTTCATTTGAAAACATAGAAAAAAACAAAGTACAAAAACGTGTCTCCATGGCTTCGGCTGATATAAATATATCTCCACCTGTATTTAAAAAAAAGGAGACAACCACGAAAAATCCTGGTGCTCGTGAAGGGCAATCTCACCGGATATGCCCAAGGCCTCCGAAGTTGTAACAAACTCAATTCTAGAGTCTCGTGCCGCAGTGACAAGCAACATGTCCAAGCCGGCCGCATATGTAACAGTGTTTCACCACAGCACAACAATGATGTGCCATGTGGCCAACTTCATTGCACATGTAGCAACAGACTTGTCTAGAGAAGCAATCACGAGCCAAATGACCTACACAGTGGCATTTGTAACAGCAGCCAGAGTGTCTACCTGCCCAATATTTTTCGGGCTAATTATCCGACTTTTGCATTCAAAGTTGACATATCTGTGGGAGTGACATTTTAAATCATGAAATATCACATTTTCTCTGTTTCCCTGTGCATTTTCAGAAAAATGTGATACTGAGTGAATTCTCTTATCTCTAACCAAACTTCTGAATTCCTGTTTCAGCACTGTCACCTGTATCAGTTCCTCAGAACTATCCACTTCTGTAATAACATCACTACATGTGATGGCTTCTTTGATTTTTAACGAATCATCTTGCCTATTATCTCTTTTGTTATCTTCAATAACCTTTTCAGGAATCTCAAGTTTATCATGTTCCTTTCAGATTTCTTCAATAACCTTCTCCCGAGTGTCCTCAAACAACTTCTCAGCATTGTCTTCTACAGCACAAGGAGATTTCTCATCGTCAACCGCACACTCAGTAACAGCAGCTTCTTTCAACTCTTCTTTAACTCATGTTTCTTTTCAGACTGACGTGCCGGAAGTATGCTGGCAGACATTATTATTTAGTCAGGACGAAAGAGAAGTGAGGAAGGAAGGTGAACAGTGCGGTGTGACATAAGTGAGTCTCGCGGAGACCTTTAGACTGCTGTCCACCTTATTCATGAGAAAGTGAGACTTATTGGACTAATCAATCTTCTTCCATTAATATAAAGTTCAGTTCCAAGGCTTGTGTGCTCATTGAAGATGCTTTCAACGTGTCTCATGCAGAATGCGTGAGACTTGGAAGCTCTGTGCTACGGAACTATCATTCTGAGCTGATAAAAGTATGTTGACAATTGCAAATGTAAAAGGTTTGTGGTAAAAAATATATATATATAAATTGAAGGCACTATATAAGCAGTAAGGTCCCTTTGGAAAATGTCCAAAAATATTGCTGTCGGTGATAGACGAATAATTTCCTGTCGCGAAACACATGTCAAATTTATTAACTTCTCTTTTCAATTTCAAATGATATCATGATTGTATTTTAATTGTTTACTTCCTGAAACAATAATTTACACATGAAACAATAATTTGATCAAAAAGTGCAAAACAAACAATTTTTTTTAATACAAAACGCTTCCAAATAGGAAAAAAAACCTAATTTATCAAAAAATATTTTTATTTACTGCTTTTCATCCAGAAAACTAAATATTAAGAAAAGATTTAGTTTTTTACTGTTTTTTTCCTTTTAATCTTTTCATTCAGTTTTGTCAGTGTTCACTTTATTTTCACTAAGAGAGTGGGTAAAAAAAAAAGTATAACTGACAAAAAAAGCTAAACGTTGAAAAATGACCAAAGAAAGTAAATAAAAGGATTAACTTTTTGTTATTTTGATTTTTACGAAAGTGTCGCAAACAAATCATAGCAGTGGGATCCCTATCAGAATACGCCTTTTGCTGCCTTTAGTTCAAGCCAGCTTTTCATTATCATAGCATTGGGGGTTCCTATCGGAATATGCGTCTTGAAAATGTCAATACAGCGGCAGCTCCTCCTTTCTAGAAACTCTCATACACTCTTTTAAGACGTATTGCAATAATTAAATATCTTCTTTGAAAGTTTAATTTTGGTTATAACCGCAAGAAAATGGCAAAAACTTAGTTGTAAAAAGAAAGATGCCATAATTGACAGATCACTCACCAGAATAAAATGAAGTTGAGTTTTAAAATTCTTTCAAAAATAGAATTGACCTTGATTCGAAGAAAATTAGTTAATTTAATGATTAATTGACTGGATTTGGTGAAAATATTGCTTACTTTCCACAGAAAACTTAGTGAAAAATGCATTTTTTATTTCTGTTACTTCTTTTAGTGTTGCCAAATTAGAGCTAGAATCTGTAGGTTGTTATTTACGAGTGAAAATAGTTCAACGGTCAACTAATAGAGTTTTTATCACCCCCTACTGTATTCACTGTTTTTTTTGTTTTAATTTTAAATTTTTAATGGATAACAGGAAATGTCAACAGCCTATCAAAATTCCATCAACAACTACTGGTAAATGCCAGGGGAGGTAAATCACATTTCTCAATTACGTGCTACCATACCTGGCAAAATGTATTGTATGTAATTAAACAAAAAATAGTCAAAATTCTTTGTAAAAAGACAGGTCCATCAAAATGTTAAACTTTATATTTATCGATAAGTAGAATAACATTCTTTGCGATAATAATGTTTCATAAGAATCCAAGAAGCATAAACAGTAATAATTCAATGACAACATTTTTTTTAAAAATTTAGATGTTTAAAAAAAGGTGTACACTGTATTTTAATAAAAAAAAAACAACAAAAAGACTTGAAGAAAAAATAGTTCTATAAAATTTACTTACAAAATACCCTTCTCATAAGAAAGTTCATTCAAAATTGAATACACTGAAAGTTTTATTGAAATTGGCCTATTAGTATATTTTAGGTGAAATTTTAAAATGTGTGTAAATTGGGTTAAAATTTCCAAATGCAAATTCTACTGGTTCACCAGCTCGCGAATGTAAACAAGTTTTCAAACCTGATTATCCTGTTTTATATTGTCTACAGAAATAATTTTTAGTTGATAATTTTCTACAACCTTTCTTCTAATTATCCCAAAAATATGAGTTAGCAAATAAATTAAAAACTTGTCAAGAAGAGTAATATTTTACTTAATTTTTAATTTTTTTTTAAAAATTCCTAAATACTACTTCCTTCAGGCTGCTTTTTCAAAAATGTAAACAAAATTTATTTTGTCATTGACCTATCTTTATATTTGTGCAAAAAATATTATTTGCCAGTTATTATAAATAAAAAAATCATTATTAAGTGGGGTCATCACATAAAAAAAAAATTTTTCCCCGAAATTTCGAATGGAAACATCTTTAAAAAATAGTTCGTCCTTTATTATATAAGTACCGAAAATTTTATCAAAATCCAATGAATATTCGATTTTTCGTAAAATTTTCAAATCTACAGATGTTTTGATTGTGAAAACTTTGGGAAATTTTCAAATGCAAACCAT
>VCCN01006885.1:4674925-4687688 GCA_006491835.1 Architeuthis dux | reverse complement strand
GTCCTTCCCAATATGTTTGAATTTCAACCTTACAAAATTATTACTCACATATAGGTCAACACCCAATATAGTCTTCAAAACTCGGCCTATACACAAGTATATATGGTACAACATGTATTTTAGTTTTAGGTAAATGCTTATAGATAAGTGGCCTATTTTTCTAATATATTCATAAAAAAAGTTACCTTAACTTTAATGACTAACTTTAATGATGAACATGAGATAAAGTTTTAGTGAAATGTCCTTTGCAAAGTAATACATTTTGTTAGTATAGATGTTGTATATCTATCTTGACCCGCGGGTGGAAAATCCTGTACTTGGAGAAAAGAGAAGACTCAAAACTTGGTTTATAAAAATATGATATATTTTTGTCGAATAAGATACATTGTGTTGCGGTGGAGAATGAAGAGTGGGAGAGAGATAATGAGAGCCAACAGACTGTTCTTACAGGGAAATTGGTCTTGTGTCTTCCCAGGCCTGGGCGGTTTGTCTCTCAGCCTCTCTGAGGAACTCTTTGTCGCTTTTATCGGGTTTTAATGCCCACGCTGATTTTCCAGTCCAGCATCTGCAGTCAGGGTTTAATCAATATCCTGTTTATGACTTTTGAACACCTGGCATGTCTGTTTGTGGTCCTGGACACCTTGCAGTTTGGGGGTTTTCATTGATATCCTGTTTATAACTTTCAACACCTGTGGGCGTCAAATCTGTGAACCCTGCTGCCTAAATATCCAGCATAGATACACAATATGAATTAAGTATTATGAAACTCAAATTAAAGTCTTGCAACTGTTTGCATGAGAATGAATTGTTCAAGAATTGAATTCTTCTGTTAGGTTGATTTTGGATACAACTTTAACCGTTTATAGGGCACCCCTAAAAATATTTTCGATATCAAAACAACCTTTTTGTATGTTGAACTAGATCTAATTACAAGATATTTTCGTTTGCAAGTTTTCTGAAATGTTTTTGTTTATGGGGGCAAAATCCCCTCTGACGAAAAAAAGTGACCAAAAATAGAAAATATTAAAAAATTAAAAATTAAAGTAGAAAGTTAAATATAACATTTAATATAATTGATACAAAAAAAATTGATGTTGACAAGAACAATAACACCGGGTTGATTTTAGAAATGTATTGTGTGGGCCAAAAACAGGCTATTATAATGGTTTCTCTTTAGTATGTGTTTGCATATTTTGCTCCATATGTG
Organism: Architeuthis dux; assembly: GCA_006491835.1. Lineage (NCBI taxonomy): Eukaryota > Metazoa > Mollusca > Cephalopoda > Oegopsida > Architeuthidae > Architeuthis > Architeuthis dux. Next base: position 4,686,481 of record VCCN01006885.1, on the reverse strand, counting down.
GCCTCAGTGAAAATAATTTCCACACGCTTCAATATGGTTTGTCTCCAGTATGTAGTTGCATCTACTGCATCAACAGTGACTTCTATGAAAATGCAAGAAACTGTTATGGGGCATATCACATGCCCCATAACAGTTTCTTGCAGACCACATTGGTGTGGATTATGTTGTCTTTGTGGCTACAATATTTGCATTTGGCTGACGGATCCTCAGGTGATTATATATAGTCACTTGCACCATAAAGGGTTAAAGAACTATTTTTGCTTTATTACTGCTGATATTTCAGACCAAAACTTATCTCAAACATTGTCTGTCTTTCCATTTTTAGTGAATTTAATAATTAATCATTTTGAAGTATTTTGGCTCATTTTTTGAAAAAGAAAAGAAATTAAATTACAGGTCTGGGTATCACTCTGTATCCGCGCTTGCAAAGTTGCAGATTCTTTCAGTGTGATATTGACAATGTCTGACTCAGTTTAGGAATGAGCTGAATTTAACGGAAAGCACCAATAATATTTGGAATTCAACAATAACATTCACAAACGTATGTAAGTTATAAACAACCACCTCTAAACATAAGGAAACTTTTTTTAAAAATACTTTTATTTCTAAAAATAAGATTTGTGTGGTTATAGTTTAGTTGTCAGCAATTTCATTAAGTAATAAATGTTCCAAATCTTTTTCAGTCCAAAGATAAAATGATTTTCTATATGATCGTTTGTTTGTTTTGTTTAACAGCATATCGACCCTTGGTAGGTCATTTAGTGCCGAATTCAGTAGGGGGAAGGGTGAGGACAATCCCATGTCCCGTTGACTAGAGACTTGAGGGGGGAGAATCCCTGTCACTGAGACAAATGCCAGGATAAAGGTGGGGGGAGATCCCAAAAGCTTCTCAGGACAAATCCTGAGCATACTAATGGTGATCGCCTCCCGACCAGCTGGCCAAGATATCCTGTGCAACTTCTCCCAGGACGATATCCAAGCAGGCCCCAAGGACCCCCGAAGGGCCGTGGTTCTCTGAACTTTGAGGCCATAGCGATTTCAAAGAACAGATATTCCACTTTGATCATAGCCACAGCCAAAATATCCTGTGCAACTTCTCCCAGGACGATACCTGAGCATGCCACAAGGACCCCCAAAGGGCCGTGGTTCTCTGAACTTCAAGGCCATGATTTCGAAGAACAGATACTATACTTTGACCTTAGCCAAAAGGCTGCGAAGCGATTCCATTTTCTATATGAAGAAACTTTCCCATGTCATGTAAAACGTTAAAAGTGTTTGGACATATTAATAACAAATAATATACTATAGAAAAAGAGAGAGTTGATGAATAATTCTTTTTTGATTTTGCATGAATATTTTTTTCAGTTTAATCAGGGCTTAAATATGTTGATATATTTGCACTGAACTTAATGTGAAAGGTTTATTGTTTTAGCTTTTCATCAAAATCTTTTGAACTACAGCATCCTTTTAGTGTTTAAAAAAAAGATTGAAAATCTGTTTTGGAAATAGAAAAAGATTATCATGCTGTACAAAAAACATCTTATGAGCATTTTAAATTTATATGTGTTTCCATGTCTTTTCAAACATGACAACATTAAAAATATAATTGTGTAGATTTTCTCCAGTGTGTGTTCCAACAGGTTGTACCATGTCAAACTTCTGAAATATGAGAATCAATGCACTTCAGAAGAATATGGTTTTTATCCAATTTGTTATAGCTGAAGCAACTGAAATTGAAGATTCCCAGCACTCTATCTAGTGTGTGTTTTCATATGTTGCGTCAAAGATGATTTTTGTGAAAAGGAAGAGCTGCACAGTTCACAAGAATATGGTTTCTCTCCAGTGTGTGTTCGCATATGTATCATCAAATAAGATTTCTGTGCAAAAGAAGATTCACATATTTCACAAGAATAAGGTTTCTCTCCAGTGTGGGTTCGCATATGTCGCACTAAATGTGACCTTCGCAAAAAGGAATATTCACACACATCACAAGAATATGGTTTCTCTCCTGTATGTGTTCGAACATGTAGCACTAAAACTGACTTCTCTGAAAATGAAAATCCACACACATCACAAGTATATGGTTTCTCCCCAGTGTGTGTGCGCATATGCCTCACCAAATCTGATTTCTGTGAAAAGGAAAATCCACACACTTCACATGAGTATGGTTTCTCTCCAGTGTGTTTTTGCATATGTCGCACCATATGTGCCTTTTGTGAATAGGAAGATCCACACACATCGCAAGAATATGGTTTTTCTCCAGAATGAGTTCGCAAATGTTGCCTCAAATGTGATTGAACTGAAAAAGAAGATCCACACAATTTACAAGAATATGGTCTTTCTCCAGTGTGTGTTCGCATATGTCGCACTAAATTGAACTTTAAGGAAAAAGAAGAACCACACACTTCACAAGAATATGGTTTCTCTCCAGTGTGTGTTTGCATGTGTCGTGCTAAATGTGACTTTTGTGAATAGGAAGATCCACACACTTTACAAGAATATGGCTTCTCTCCGGTATGTGTTCGAACATGTTGCACTAAAACAGACTTTTGTGAAAAGGAAGCACCACACACTTCACAAGAACATGGTTTCTCTTTAGTATGTGTTTGCATATTTTGCTCCATACGTGGCTTCAGTGAAAATAATTTCCACACGCTTCAATATGGTTTCTCTCCAGCATCTACTGCATCAACAGTGACTTCTATGAAAATGTAGATCTACAAAACTTTACAAGAATATGGTTCCTGTCATTTGTAGGTTTTGAATTGTCTTCTTTAATTGGAAGTATTTTGTTAATGTACATCCACACACATCACAACAATGATTTAAAATTTTCTGCATTACTTTTGAGGTCATAAACAATATTTTGATCATGTTGAAAAGTAAGTTTCATATAATTGCAAAGCATAATTTGTCCAGGATGGAAAATCTGTGAAAGAAACAAAAATAAAATATGACATAGTAATTAAACAAATGCATAAAATTATGTACTAACTGTGCATTTCGGTAGAATCCGAGTTTATATACTTAAAATGGAGATAACTCCTGCTAGCCTTAAAATGAACTAAGTCTTACAGGATTATCCCCCATGAAAGAAAAACAGAGGTAAATACATAAATTATATTGTTATTGCTTTGAATAAATTGAATTGTTAAATTGTTTTATTTGTGCACTGTTTTTAACATCGAGTGGGCGAGTGCGTGAAATGTTAAAATTGAAATGAAGTTGTTTTTATTTTATTTGCACACCGCTTTTGCCATCAGGTGGGTGTGTGAAACATTAAAGGTTTGTATGGAAATAAATTTGTTTTTTGCTGTTGTTGTTTAAAAAGGTATATATCACTATATTACATCATGAGATAATCCTCTAAGCCTTAGTTCATTTTAAGGCTAACAGGAGTTATCTCCATTTTACGAACATTAACTAGGATTCTACCATACATTTCAATAGGTACATGTGAATTCCTAAATTTTCATCCTGATATATAAAAGAATGATATTCATCAAGAAACAGTTTCTCTTGCATTCCTTCAAAGGACTCAGGTAAATTGACTATCCCATCATACCTATTCTTTCCAGTTACATTAATCTGCCCTGTAAAACACACTTTTAAGGCAATAAGACAATAAATTAACTGTGTCTAAAAGAAATTAAGTTTATTTAAAAATTATCTTCCTTTCATATTTCGGCAATGTTTAACGACTTAACCATCAAAAAAGTATTGCATCATGAGGACTGATTTGAGAAAAAAAACGATTATTTTATTATTTATTTTTATTTAGACAAAGTATAGTTTTGACTACTATTTACCTTCATCTTAACATTTAGTTGGGTTTTTAAAAAAATTACATTTCAAATTGGTTTTAATAAAAAAGCTATTATTTTATTATTCATTTATTGTAAAACACATTACACTGCTATGCCAGCCCTAGTTAAATAAATTGTGATTTAAAAAACTAAAAACTAAAAATTAAGATGAATGTAAATAGTAGTCAAAAATTAATAAAAATGGTTTACAATACTTCATCTAAGTAAAAATAAATAAAATAATTGTTCATTTACTAAAATGTTTTTTAAAATATAAGACAAGTCCACGTTTCAAAACAATGTAATTTATATAAAATCTTATTTTAAGTCGATACGAACCAGGTAAAAAGTTGAACAACGGTTAAATTTAGCTGCTACAAATTCTGAAAAGTCTGTGCGTATTATACACGGGAGATGTTTTTTCCCGGGATTTCATAGCCCATATAATTATGGGGTGTGTATTATACACAAATAATTATGATATGTGAAAAGAAAAATTAATATATTATGTTCATCATGATATTATGCAAACATTTAAGAGAATTCTCCCCAAAATTTTTACTTTTTCCTGCAGGCTCACACCCCCTGTTGAAATCACTTATGTCCCCCCCGAGGGGTGTGCTCCCCCTGGTTAAGAACTACTGAATTAGGTTGAAGCATCAATCTTATATGCACTGGAAGACAAACTTTACAAAGAGAATCAGTAATCATTGGCTCACATGATGATTTACCAATAATTTGATAAAAATTGTTAAATTAATAATTACTCAAGAAGACTTAAGGTCAAAATATTCAAGTATTTAAATAATCCTTATTAAAAAAATTAAAATGAACATTTTCTTTTGCGAGAATAATATCTCGACTTTCTGATATGAGCAACCTTCTCTACTAGATGTCTGAGAATATAAGTACAGCCCTCTCTCCCCACATTATAATGTGGTTTGTTATAGTATGATTCGCATTATAACTGTAACCCCCAGCAGGTTTGCATGCACACTCCTTGTCAGTCTGGACATCAGATAGTGATCGGGCATCTTTTAGAGTCACCCAACATTTTTTATCTGAGAAACTGTATCAATATATGTATTTTTTTTGTGTGTAACACTTTTCAATATCTATACACACACACACACACACACACAAGGGAAAACAACAATGTGACGATCGGCAGTTCGCCAATCTGTTTGTATTGGACTCTTCATTTTTTTCATTTTGTATCTTTACCTAATTCTACTTTTAGTTTAGTTTAATATTCAGGAAATATTGAATATAAAATGTTTTTGATATTTAATAAGTACCAAACAATGCAATTGTAAAATTACTTACTTCTTCTGTAGCCTATTGTCCACCCTTCCACACAATTCCATTGAAAATCACTGAGAACCTTTGGAGATATTGTGTGGTCAGACACAAGAACATTTGGAGATAGCTGTCCACACTATATCTCCGAAAGTTATCAGTGTATTTAAACAAAACTTTGTTGGACCATAGGCTAGGGGAGAAACGATCAGATTTGGGGGTGTATCCATGCACAATTACCTCCCCAACGTCGTATTCATATGTCCATACCACATATTATCGCTAAAAGTTCATGGTTGTCCGCAACCACAAGATATCTCCAAAAGTCAATGAAATTATTGGACAATAGACTACGGGAGAACTGATAAAATTTTGGCGCGGATCCATGCTCAATTACCTCCCCTCTGTCATGAATGTATGAGAAATAAACCGGAAAAATATCTCTCAATCCAAAAGTATTTCTTTGATCCGCCCCAAAGGTTTACCACCCCTTTCTTACACTGTTGGCCACAGAATTTCATTGAAATCCATTCAGTACTTTTTTTTGTGGGACAGACGAACAAATAAATAAACGAACAGACGCGACCAAATACATACACCTGTTTTCAGCTTCGTTGATTGATGTAAACTATAAGGGTTAACATTATACTCGTGTGTAAAAACAATGCTAATATAAATAAATAACTGATTTTCAGCTACAAAAAGTGGGGGTCGCATAACATTCGAGATCGCATTGTACTCGAACTCGAGTAAATACAGTAATTAAAATTAAAACTTCAGACACTTACGTGAGTATCCGGTATGTAAATTCTTTGTCGTTTCTCTATTTTTAAAAGATTAGATGATTTAGGATTTACTGCTATAATATTGTTGTGAAGTTTAATCGGTGTCTTTAATCTCCACACTCTTTTGGGGACAAGACTTCCTGGGCCTTTTTCGTTAGACAACAAACACCAAAAGCTTTAAAGTACGGAAGCCTGAAAAGAAAGAAAAAATAAGTTGCATCTTCAAAGACACAAAATGCCAAGTCGAAAGCAACTTAACATATCAATCTCACCGTTTATACAAATTTTGGTCTGGTGGGAACTAGAAATGTTATGCCCTGTATTGCTATTTCATTTCTTAATTCAAACTAAACTACGTATTGACAGGACGAGCATTAGCCTCTTCTCCGGACAAAGCTACAAGAATCTGACTTTACTCATCTTGAACCCAACTAAAAAGATATATAAGACTGACAGTTCAGGAGAAAGGTTGAAATGTTTTGATTTGCCAAGATCAAATTACTGTTAAAATTGTGTGCGTGTGGGGCGGGGAAAATGCGACTTTTTAGGCTTCCGTACTTCAAAATTATGGACGTTTGAACAAAAACCCACGACTTCCTCACCTTACTGACTGAAGAGCAATCAACCTGGTTAGTAGAGGAAGTTACATAATGTTGTTAATTTAGATGTTTTTCATCGCGTCTTGATTTAGTTGATTTTTAATGAAACAAGTAACATTTTTATTTAATTTATATTAATACCTGAGGTTATATTTGGATCTGAAATTTGGTTAAAGTATAGACGAACATATTCAGAATGTACCTGGTTTTAAAGATACAATCGAAGTTAGAGGAGGTGTAATAATACTGATAAGTCCGGGAGCCAGAGGGGCCTACCGTGCACCCCACTCCCAGGTATCCTCCACCATATAGTTTTTCTGATAGGTACATACATGTCTGTAGTTTATGGTTTGGATAGTTACTAAAAAATATTTTGGGATGAACTATGATTTTAGGGCATACTGTTGTCTCAAAAATTGAGGAATTGAAAGTACTGATTATTCAGAAATGTTTCTTTTGACACAAAATTGTACCACAATCAGGTGCCCACTTAAGATGGTCAAAGTTTGGCGCCGGCCAGTGGCACAAGCTATGGTCATAAAACAAGTCTGAAATTATTATAAGCATTAGAAGCCACCTCTTCCAAGTCGTTAATCTTAAGAAAAGTGGTGGAATGTGATAAAAAAATGTCTCTTCTTTTGAAGTTCTGTGAATTTGAAGACAGATATTCATTAATTAAATTATTATTAAAACAGAATTTGTTTCGGACCATCACCTTAACAAACGATATTATAATGCATGTTTTTCTTTCTGATAAAATTTTCCCGGCACGAATCTTTGTATAAGAAACAAAAATATTCATTAATTAAATTATTATTAACAAACAATATTATAATTATTTTTCTTTCATGAATTTTCTTATTTATTTTATTTTTAATTAATGAATATTTTTGTTTCTTATACAAAAATTATGTTTTGCCCTTGATACATTCGTGAAGGGCCAAAACTTTAAACAAATCCGAAAAAAAAACATTATAAAATAAAATAAATAAGATAATTCATGAATGAAATAAGAGAATTCATGAAAGAAAATCAAAGGGGAATAGATGCATTATAATATCGTTTGTTAAGGTGATGGTCCAAAACAAATTCTGTTTTATTTTCTACTAAGTGGGGTTATTGTCCGGTAAGGTCCGATAGGGTGGGGTTATTGTCAGCGGGGTTATTGTCCGCGGGGGTTATTGTCATGGACCCATGATATTTGGGGGTACTGTTGTCTAAAAAATTGAAGAATAGTCCGGTTCCAATTTTGGATAAACTGTGCTTATCCCCATGAAATTGTCTAATGGGGCCCCTAGGCATGTTTTTGTCAAATTGTTTTTTGAAATCTCCCAAAAGGAATGTCAGAAATATAGTTTGGAGTCTGCATTCGCGCTCACACTGATATAGTCCTGTAGAATTCTGAGAAAAATAGTATCAACCTAGAAATAAAAGTAAATAGATTGACATGATATATCGTTGGAAAGAGAATTTAATCAGCTTTCCAACAGGGTATCTTGTCCATTCGTATCTGTTGAACATAACATGTCACAGCCAAAAATTTAGCATTTCACAAGGAAATTCCAACTATATGTGTACTTTATAATCCAAAGTTTATGGATTGAGGATTTAATTCATGATGGCGATATATACATATATCATAAAGAGAACTTAATCTGCTTTCTAACAGGGTATCAATTTGTATCTGTTGAGCATAAAAGGTTACAGCCAAGAACTCGAAGGAAACAGTATAGAAAACAAAAGGGGGGAAAACACTGACACGGTTCGGTGCAAGAAGTCAACAAATGGCACGTTAAAGCTATCAACACTGGACACACCCTTGCTTAACACTGGCAAGCAGTCACCGTTATCAACATTGGACACTCCCTTGCTTAACACTGGCAAGCAGTCACTGTTATCAACACTGGTCACCCCCTTGCTTAACACTGGCAAGCAGTCACTGTTATCAACACTGGACACCACCTTGCTTAACACTGACAAGCAGTCACCGTTATCAACACTGGACACCCCTTGCTTAACACTGGCAAGCAGTCACCGTTATCAACACTGGACACCACCTTGCTTAACACTGGCAAGCAGTCACCGTTATCAACACTGGACACCACCTTGCTTAACAACGCCAAGCAGTCACCGCTATCAACACTCGTTACAAAGTCTGAGACGCTACTGCAGACTCATCAAAGCTATGCTTTATTATAGTAACAGTTCTCACAACATGGGTTATTGGCAGTGCTTTCTTTTTTCATCATCTGGGCCACTAATATTTATTTCTCCCTGCTGGATTTCAAATGGTGGCAGGCGCATACTCAAAGTCTTTTTCGTTACAGTAGTCACCTATTTTGGGATCAATTTTTTATATAGTCAGGTACAAAAATGACAATTGGCCCTTCTAAAACTAGTGCAAGGCATTTTAGAGTAGAATTCTTTTTATACTTGATATAATATAAACAAAATTGAAATATTATTAATTATTTGCTGTGTGTGTGGTCTGTTATTTTAATGAGCATTTGTTTCAAGAAAAGAATTTGTTCACGGAATTTCACCTTAGTTCTGGTGTGTTTTCTTAGACTAATCGATTTCTGGATTTGACAGATGATTTATCGCTCATTGTTTAGTATCCAATACCGTCTTGTATCGATTCTGATTTTGATGAGTAGACGACTGTAGTTTCAACTTGTTTATCTATTCTGTATTGTTCTGAGAATATACATTGGGCCTGGCTAAAACAACGCACATTTATTTTTATTGTTTTTAATTAAGGACCAAAGATAATCTATTTTTGGTTCCCTACACTGATGCCAAAAGAATAGTAGATATTTTTAAAAAATCATTTAACAAATTTCATATAATATAAAATATACAGTGTATTGACAAGGTTCAGATTCAGACATCAGTCGTTAAAAGCAGAAGTCACATCACTCGCGGGATACCATAAGACTAGTTGAGACAAAGTGCTGAAATGTTTTAAGCAGACCCCAGAAAAGCTGAGGAGCAATTGTGCGAATTTTCAATAAAAGGCAGAATACCAAACAACATGTTAGCAGTTTGGTTCCCTGGTCCCACACAAGATGTACCGTGCACAGAATCTTCTAACTCCGTAGACAACCGAACAAAACTAGAAAGTCTCATTAGCTCTGAAAGTCCAGCTGAAGACTATCAAACCGCGGAACAAGTGATAACAATCTGCCCCATCGATTCTACAGTCGAGTTTCCACTTCAGTAAAAAATATATGGTAGCTCCTACCAGAGAACAAGAGACATCAGATCTGTTTAATTCTACAATAGAATCTCCAACACCTTTCCAACAGTGTATGCTGGTATGCTGGAATATCTACCTTCATGTTTTTGGCTGTTCCTTTTTATGCCCAACAGATACAAATTTACAATGTTGGAAAGCTGATAAAAGGTAATACCTGAGGGTTGGGGGCAATTTCCAATAGAGGAGATCCCCCAAAAGCTTTATAAATAGTAGTGTGCCCACTGCATTTCTACTAACATAATACAATAACTAATCTTCAGCTACGTCACTGTCTTTAAAGATGTCTGCTACTGGGCTTTTGAAACATCTGCCCATGGGCCACCTGTAATACTTTTGTGGGCCCTCACGAGTCTGCAGGCCCCAGTTTTGGAACCACTGTACTAAATGATGGAGGGGGATTTCAAGGAGCCAAGCACCTCGGGCCCCAAAATCTCAAGCTTGTAGAAATAAAACCACAATACATGGACTATAAAGTACTTAAAACTTAAAACTTCCTTGTAAAATGCTGAAATACCTACTATCACATTTTTGGCTCTATGCCCAATAGATACAAATTGACAAGATACACTGTTGGAAAGCTGATGGAATTTCCTTTCCAATAATATATGATGTCATCTGTACAAACCGTGGGTTTATATATATATATATGCTTTTAAATGGTCTGCCCACAGATGCCCATTAATACCTTTGTGGAATCTACTGCATTAAATGTTGGAGGGTGGGGCTTACAAGGAGCCAGGCAACCCCGGGCACCCAAATCTCTTGCTCTGCCCCTGATTGTGGTACAATTTTGTGTCAAAAGAAACAAACAATCAATATTTTCAATTCCACAGTTTTTGAGACAACAGTACCCCTTAAAATCATAGTTCATTCCAAAATATTGTTGTGTAACTATCCAAACCATAAACTACAGACATGTAACTATCAGAAAAATCTTTGAATGGTCTGCCTAGTCAATAAGTTCACGGACATCAGGCTTTTGAAAGGTCTGTCCACGGAGCCTCATTAATAACTTTGTGGTCCATCAGGGGTCCGTGGCCCTCAGGTTTGTAAATACTGCACTAAATTTTAAAAGAAGATGCTCGCAAGGAGCCAAGCCCCCTGGGCCCCGAAGTTCCCAGCTCTGCTCCTGATTGGGGTACACTTTTGTGTCAAAAGTAACATTTCCAAATAATCAGTATTTTCAATTCCTCAATTTTTGAGACAACAGTACCCCCTGAAATCATAGTTCATCCCAAATATTTTTGAGTAACTATCCAAACCACAGACATGTACCTATCAGAAAATCTATATAGTGGAGGATACCAGGGTGGTGCATGGTTGGCCCCTCTGGCTCCCCACATAGTAAGGGAACATACTGATGTAGAATTACGCAAAGAGATAAATAACTTAAATGTTAAGGATACCTTATGGCTGTGGACGAAAAACATTACGGGAAATGATGATCTGCTTGCTGTTGTATATAGAAAAGGAGATGCAAGCATAGATTATAATGTGAGAATATTAGACCAGTTTGAGATTGCTAGCAAAATTTGTAAGAGCAAAATATTGATTAATGGAGATTTTAACTTGCCGAATATAAATTGGGAAAACTGTATGGTAAAGGATAGTTAGAACTCGTTTTCGCAAAAGTTCTATAAATTGTGCTACCTATTTTTTACGCAGCACATGGAGGAACTGAATCGTCAGAGAGGTTGTGAAATGCCAAGCTGTCTCAATCAAGTCATCTCTTCTAGTGAACTGGATTTTAGTTGTGCCGGGGTATTGTGTCTTATTGGTAAAACAGATAATAGTGTAATAACTTGGAA
>VCCN01006885.1:4656182-4669557 GCA_006491835.1 Architeuthis dux | reverse complement strand
TTATTACTTATTTTATTGCTATAAATTAAATACATTAAAATATTACTGATTGTTTTTTAAAAATTCCTGACGTTTTTCCCTATCGCACATTATGACATTTTGGTACTTGTTTAATTTATTGCAATCAAATTTGACTCATTCCAAAAGGTCTCTTTTTTCTGTTACACCGGATGACGTTGATTTAATTAAATTAAAACTATGTATTTATTTATTTTATCTAAAAAGAAAAAGGAGCACAGTGTAGGAAGGTGGTCCCGATTGTAAATTATAAAGTTTCACAGTCCACACACTCGCTCACTTGATGTTAAAAACGGAGCACAACTTTTGTGCGCTGTTTTAAACATCGAGTCAGCCAGTGTGGAAAATTCTTGAAATAAAAACAGAAGTTAATAAATAAATCATATTGATATTGCCTTGAATAAATTAAATTGTTTACATATGTAGAAAGAATTAATTAGTAATTTTATAGCTAACATCACCCGGCATAACAGAAAAAAGAGACCTTTTGAAATTAGTCAAATTTGGGTCCAATAAATTAAATAAGCACCGACATTTTTCCATGACTTATTTTCCTATATCGTTCTACTTTAGTACTTACCTTTTAGAGGTGGAAAGGTAATACAGACAAAAAAGAGAAAATTGTAGAGAGCGGGTGATATAATTGCCTCTTTTAAGTTGTATTTTGCGAATTTGGTCAGCTTAGCTTGTTTTGAGTTATTTTGTTAGGATTTCTCAGTGAATATTTACAATTTCTATATTGTTCATTCAATTGATTACAATAATGTTCAAGTTGAAAATTAATGCACAAATAAATCAATACTACGAAGTGAAAAAAAAAAACAGATTACAAATATCAAATTATCTTGGATAAAATATTTCGCCTGATATCAAACAAAACAAAAGAAAATTGCAGTCATCGTCGGTGATTAATAACATTTCATTCCTTGTGTAAAAAAGACGTACTATACGGGTAACCTTGATTAGTGTAGTTAATTCGATCCAAAATGTTCCGTACAGATCTTATTATAATTAATGTGTTTTTGTTTTCAGCTTATACTTCGTTACATTAATTTGTAAAGCAATACCTTGACCGCACTAATCAAGGTATTCCTAATTCTTGAATTGAGAATATGTATTAATTGTGAATTCTGATGACTTTGACTAGCATAAGAAAAAATAGTTTCTCATGTGATATGGTAAAATGTAGCGTCTTCTTTCTCGGAAGTTGTTGAATACTATCCGGGAAATATGGGGGGGAAGGTCGTTTAAGTTATCCATTCGATGACACGAATAAATATTAAAATTTATCATTTGTTTTACCAATACCATTGTTTTTATTTTTTCTTACTAAAAAGGAATTAAATGATTTTCGACACCGTTTAAGTGATACTCGGCAAGTCTAATTTAATAATAAACCCCCTTCCGGTCCCTAATTAAGAATCTCTTTAGTATATTATTATCTCCGTCCGGTTCCGTCCGGTAAATCTTCTCCGTCTGGTAAGTGGTTGGTAATTAATTACTGTAGTGGCCACTTTGATTAAAAAAAAAATAGTAGTAAATAGGGATCTGAGCATCAGGCTGGCTTTATCACCACGGTACCTGGACCATATGAGATACCAAACTATATATAGTTTCCCCCTTTTCCGTGACGTCAGCACTATTATAAAAACCCTGTGTATACGGATTTCATTGCTTACATGGCTCTGGTTACTATACCAGTAGTCCAACCGCCTGTGTCTACTACTTTCAGACACGTAAAATCTTTGTCTATACAGATACGTCTCTATGCGTTCACATCTATTCTTTCCTACTAGACACGCCTTTCTCTCTCGTCAGCACACCAACATTTTGTGGCAATTGTACGGGTTTCCCTGCCTCTAGAACCAAGAATGTATTTCTCTTCCTACTTACACGATAACACAGTACTTACATTGGTATACATTAAAGACCTGTTATCTTCTCAGTATCTCCAAAAAGATATGAACTCATCTATTATTCTATTTTTATCACAGAAAAAGCGATGATGTTACCATAAACTGCAATATTGGACTGGAAGAAAAACCACTGGTGACTAAGAAAATAGCGCACACGTTCGACAAAGCTCAGAGAAAAGTTTAACATAAACTGGAGAGAAGCTCTAAAGGACAAAAGTACACAAAAAGCGATTGTTACATTCCAGAACATCTACAACCAAGCTGTTGAAGAATGTGATCATATAACACAGAAACCCCCATGGCTCTCAAGACACGCCCTATGAAATGTGAGCTGCCTCTTTGATTTTTCTCAGCTTCCAACAACATTCTCTGTCAATAATCTGGACTTGGAGGCAGCTCACATCAAAATGTCAACTAAATGCATTAGCCAGACAAGTGCGGATTTCAACCCGATGTGGCTTCCACTTCTCAACAAATCTAAACCCGACAGGACAAAGACACAGAAACACCTGGGTCATGCACTATAAGGGCTACCCCCCTTAAACATAATTTCTGTTTAACCCATCACACTTAGATTTTACACCTGAAGGCCAAAGAATGGATCAGCCGAAACGTCATGTTTACAACACAAATAACAAGAAGGAGTTCAATCGGCCGAAGAACCATTTGAATAGTAAAAAACTGTTAGGGAGCCCGATTTGAAATCTACGCTGTTGGACTAAGGGTAAAGGGAAAGAAAGTTGATATTTGAATAATGAAAAGTGATGTTGGAGTGGGGAGTTGGAAGTTGTGTTGAGTGAAAAAAATGTATTTATACATCTATGGTTAAATTGAAGGGGAGAAGGGGAATGTTCTCTTTCTCATTTGAATATACATAGAAATTTAAGACACCAAATGAAATGTCTTTTACGGGAAGAAATGTATAACTTTTTTGCTGTGTCTGGATGATTATTAACAGTTAGTTAATAATCATTTTAAGATATATATTAATTTTAAATAATTTCATAAACCAATATATTATTTGAATATATGTCAACAATTAAAGAAATATTTCCTTTAAAATTAATTACAAAATATTAATTATACAAATTAGGCGACTCTGCAAACTGTTTTGTGTAGATATTGTTACTATATGTAATAAATTCTGCAAGAAGGATTGAAGGTCAGTAGTATTCTTATTGGAAAAGATCAAAGTCGTAACAGATGGAAAGGGTGTACTTTTATATAATTCTTTTTTGCTGTCAGCGTGCACACACACATACACAGAAACAGACATCCAAATTTAGATAAAAATATTACTTATTTTATTAAGAATCACTTAAATAGCAATTTCTGAAATCTAGACGCAACCAAAAACGTCTAGATTTAGATAAACATCTAAATTGAAAAACACTGAGCAAGGGACGTAACTAACGTTTCGGTATGTCAATCAGTGATGACAATTGATGCTAGCACATCTAAAAATTAGAGAGCCTACAATGTATATCTCAGTACATTCACCATATAATGTGACATGCTAATAATATAGGAGAGGACCAAGTGGTTAATGGAATGGAGAATGGGTATCAGTCAGCCAAGTTCAAACTCACACTAATGCCCTTTGTAAAGTCAAGAATCCATCTCCACCCCCTCCCCACAAAAAACATCATGGGCCAGTGTGATGTGTCTTACCTTACTTGGGGAAGTCCTAAGTCCAACAACGGACTTTGAAAGGCTGATAAAAAAAAAAACATCAATTTGCAGGTGGCAGAAATTCATTACTTATGTCCAAGAAACAAAACAAGACAAGAGATTCTGCAGAAAAAAAATCATATATTTTCTTTGATAATGGCACCTTCTTGATTAAATAACATTTACAATACTAAAAGAAAAATGATGTAATGTCCCTGAAAAAATATATAAAAAGTTTCACATCAGTGTATCTACATATCATTTCATAGTATCAATGAACATTTGGATTCATCACAAGACATTGGCTTCTTAAGATAAGTCCTGATGATTTTCAAGTGGTGAAATATGTGAACTTCTTTGAACATCTTTGTTTACAGTGTGCTTTTATATATGGTTTTTCAAATTGTATCTACATCTGAATTCAGATCAACACTCATCACAAGAATTTGGTTTCTCTCCAGTGTGTGTTCTCATATGTCTTTTTAAAGATGATTTCTGTGAAAATGCAAATCCACACTCTTCACAAGAATATGGTTTCTCTCCAGTGTGTGTTCGCACATGTTTTTTCAAAGAGGACTTCTCTGAAAATGCAGATCCACATTCTTCACAAGAATATGGTTTCTCTCCAGTGTGTGTTCGCATATGTCGCACCAGGTGTGCTTTCTGTGAAAAAGAAGATCCACAAACTTTACAAAAATATGGTTTCTCTCCAAAGTGTGTCCGCATATGTTGGACCAATTTAGACCTCTCTGAAAAGGATGACCCGCACACTTCACAAGAATATGGTTTATTTCCAGTATGTGTCCGGATATGTCTTTTAAAATTTGAATTCTCTGAGAATTCAGCTCCACATACTTCACAAGTATATGGTTTCTCACCAGTGTGTGTTCGCATATGCCGTACTAAATATGACTTCTGAGAAAAGGAAAATCCACAGATTTCACAAGAATATGTTTTCTCTCCTGTATGTGTTGGCATATGTCGCATCAAATCTGCCTTTCTTAAGAAGGAAGTTCCACACACTTCACAACAATATGGCTTCTCTCCACTGTGTGTTCGCATATGTACCACCATACCTGACTTCGTTGAAAAAGTAGATCCACATACCTCACAAGAAAATGCTTTTTCTCCGGTATGTGTTTGCATGTGCCTCACCAAATAGGACTGCCGTGAAAAGAAAGATCTGCAAATTTCACAAGAATATGGTTTCTCTCCAGTGTGTACTAGCATGTGTCGCTCCAAATTTGATTCTCGTGAAAATGAGGATGTGCACACTTTGCAAGAATATGGTTTTTCTCCAGTGTGTGTCCGCATATGTCGTACCAAATCTGAATTCCCAGAGAAGGAATATCCACAAACTTCACAAGAATATGATTTCTTTCCAATATGTGTTTGTAACCTTGAATCTTTTGACAGTGTAGATCCACAATTTTTTGGCATGTATTTTTCCATGTTTTCTGAGGTCAAATAAAATTTTCAGCCATTCCAGATATAAATTTTGAGTCTTCTTATGTATTTTCCATTCCTAAACATCTGTAAAGGAAAAATATGAATTTTAATCAATGATATAATTTAACAAATGAATAAAATTATATTAACTCAGTTTGCATTTAAACACATTACTTAAAATTAGGATCTCTTATATTCTTTCAGATGTCAGTACAAATAAGAGA
Source organism: Architeuthis dux (assembly GCA_006491835.1). Lineage (NCBI taxonomy): Eukaryota > Metazoa > Mollusca > Cephalopoda > Oegopsida > Architeuthidae > Architeuthis > Architeuthis dux. The sequence goes on along the minus strand of VCCN01006885.1, from coordinate 4,664,279 downwards.
AAAAACACTTTTAAGGCAACAAAACAATAATTTTACAGTCTAAATGTACTTTTTAAAAAGAATTATCTAAACTTTACCTTTTATATTTCTGGTAGTATGATGACATGAGAGTTAAATAAATAGTCACCACTTATAATGATATATTCCTGCAGTCTTTTCTAGAGGGAGTTTAGTTGTATCATCTTCATTTCCTCATGTATTGAATCTCTGCTGTGTAATGGGATAGTGAAAGGAGAAACCCACGACAGGAAGAACAGAAATGTTCTGATTTACCACTGGGGGTTCAAAGATTGCATGAGGTGACCTAAGGAGTATGTGTTAAACACTGATTTGCTGAGTCACCTGAAAAGGGACCAATCAGCAGAAAAGTCAAAGAACTGGCAGCAAGCTGTCTGGAATTTTGGAATGGAAGAGAATATTTGCCAATAACAGCCAAGATTGAACAGGTCATGTTCAGCTGCTAGCCAGAAGTAAAATGACAGCGTTGGAATGCTACTCCTGTAGGGTTTGGTTTCCCTCTATGTGTAGATAAAAGCTGCAAACAGCCTGTTTTGGAAAGAAAGATTAAAGTCTAGATTCCCTTCACCTACACACAAGGAAGCAGAATCAAATGAAGTAAGTAGTTCTTCATTAACTTCCATATTTGTTGTTTAAAGACTCTCGGAAAATGGATTCTTTTGTAGGTTTATTGTGCTGTGCTAAATTTTGGTTATAACCAAGTGTGTATCTATATGTACAGGTATCCTCACATTTTGCAAGTTTGTTTTTACACTTTTTGTGAAAAAATAGCGTTCAGCATTTGCTTTGCAGCGAGCCATTATAGAGGCAGTACACACCCTCTTCCACATTCCAGTCTCTTATACATCCCACTACTCCAACCTCCAACACAGGGTTTTAGCTAGTTTTTGATTCTCTCCCCAAAGAATGTTTAAGGGGGGTTCTATTTACAAACTAAATTTATGCTAAATTGGTCCCTGTTAGTTTGTGTATGGCAGCGTTCATGCTTACCTAATATTTACTATTATTTTAAAACACTGAATGTCTGTCATCGCAAAACTCAGGAACCACACAAAGTTTCCCCATGAAATTTTCTGTGTGTACAAATGAAACACCAGAGCATGATTTTAGCATGATTTTGAAAATTCCAACACTTTTTAGTGGGGGTTTCGATTTAAAATGTAAATTTATGTAAAATTGGTTCTTTTGTGTCCAGTTGTGTTCAAGCTTACCTACAAATTTATTATTACCTTAATTCACCAAATATCTGTCCGTACATCAGTTTTAGCCTAACTCAAGGATGGCTGGGGCTATGGCCACCAAATCTTCTGTGGTTATAAATGGGACTCCGGGGCAGGTTTTTCACATGTTTTTGAAAATTAAAAAAGAAATAATTACATGGGGTCAGCGTTTGTGCTCTTCCCAATTATAATGATCTGCTTTTAATGTATCTATTTATATAATACTAAAAGTCATATTCCATTTATCTGTGTGTGACAACTATGTAGTCAAAATATTGCATTGTGGTCAGAGGTTATAATTAAGCTACCCCTTAAAAAAACAGTTTTGATCTCTTATTTAGTGCCAAAGGCCCTATTTAGGCCTTCCACATGAACTACCAGAAAATCCTCCCATAGGGCAGATTTTCAGCTAGTTTTAAAAGACTAGATGTTATACTTAAAACACAACAACATAATGTAACCATAGGGCAATTAACTTGAAATATTTCTTTTAAAAAAACTTTATACGTCAAAATAATCAAATTAAATTCAACTGCTTTTTTAAATGGTAGGCATCTGGGTACGAGTTAGGTAGTGCGATCCCTAAAAATGTCCCTCCTACAGAGCTAGTAGTATTGCTTTATTTTCCCATCTCATACTCCAATGGATGTGGTTCCGAATTACAAGCAATAATTATTAATTTATTTCAAAACAACTTATGGCGTTACAATGAAAATGAATTCCAAGCAGTAATTATCAATTTTCTAGTTAATTCCTGTGAAAAAATTTACAGATATACAGGTTTCCCCACTATATGAAAGTAGAACATTCCTACAAAAGCCTTTTGTAAGCTGAAATGAAATAAAGCGAAGAAACAATTACCATTAATTTATATAGGAAAAATTTTTGATCACTCCCAGACCCCAAAAATGGTGAGGATGGTATGTCAGACTGAGTCATCTGAGGTTGTGGTGGTAGGAGGTACAGGAGAATATGATGTAGAAGAGAGAGGAAGTGTGCACAGCCACTATAATGGCTCGCTGCAAAACAAAAGCTGATGCTACTTTCACTTTCGTTTTTTTTCTCGAAAAAGCAAAAACGTGATGTAAAGCGAACTTTCGAAATGTGGGGACTACCTATATTTGAATTCTATTAGATGATTGTTTTTCTTAGAAAAGAAACTGAAAAAACTTGTTACAGTGGAAGAGTCCATTGATTCAAATAATGGACAGATATTTTTATCAGTAAAATTGTTACCTTCAAGCGGAAAAGTCCATGGTTACGGACGAAGAACCAAGAAAATTTGGCCTTGTCGGCTGGGCCTTAGAATACACCGACTGCATACCCTGCAGAGGGGTGAGACCCCACCTGTTTTTTCACAAAACTCGCAAGACTCTAGTTAAAAAAAGTAACCTTTGAAACTATACTCAAAAAAATAAAAACAGATTAGATATACATACCTTGACAACAAACTGTCTACAGAAATGTGTCTACATTAAATTGTCCACAATAATTTGTCTACATAAATTGTGTATTCAAAAAGAAATTGAATTTGGCACTAAATGACCCACCAAGGGTTGATGTGCCATTAAACAAAACAATCAATCAATCAAAACCAAGAAAATCACACTGTTTATTATATAAAAAGTGTCAAGTTTGAAAAATGTATGATTAGAATATGACATTAAAAAAATGAATACTATGTGGTATTGTTTTTTTAATTTTTGGATGCATAAAAAAAAGCTTTAAAAATATATATTTACAAAGATGAGGTAAAAAATTTATACTGAGGCCAATTAAAGAAATTTCATACTGTGTGGTATTATTTTTTAATTTTTGGATACCTAAAAATATGTTAAGCTTTAAAAATGTGTGATTAGAATACGAGGCCAAGTAAAAACAAAATTGAATACTATGTGGTACCATTTTCTAATTTTTGGATGGATAAAAAAAAGGTTTAAAAATATATATTTAGTATATGAGACCAGGTAAAAACACTAATACATTTTTTTCATGTTTTAAACTAACCAGGGGTGTTTGTACAGCTTTATACTTTAAGTGTGTGGCTTTGGTCTGTGTGGGGTTTATCCCCTGGGGATTTTGTCATACACCCCTAATTGGCAGTCCCTGCAACATAATTCTTAATTAACAACTGTCATGGACATTTGGCAAAAAGCAACATGTGTTGATTAAAGTCTGTAACTTGAAATCTATTAATTGTATCGTAATAATCTTTGTATTATTAATAGAAGAAAGATTGTAGAAAATTATCAACTAAAAATTATTTCTGTAGACAATATAAAACCAGAGATAACTGGGTTTGAAAACTTGTTTACAATTGCGAACTGGTGAACTAGTAGAAATTGCATTGGTAAATTTTAACCCAATTTTCACACACATTTTAAAATTCCACCAAACATATGCTAATGGACCAATTTCTATAAGAATTTAGGGATGTATTCAATTTTGAATGAATTTTCTTATGAGAAGGGTATTTTGTAAGAAAATCTTATGGAAATCTTTTTTTCAAGTAACAACACCCTCTATTTTAATTTTAAGAAATCTCAATTAAATTTTTTAGGGTTGACACATTTGCATTTCTATGAAGATAATTCCCAATTCTATTCGATCCTGCTACCTGTTTTTTTTTAAAAATGAATTTTGATTATTCTTTTGTTTAATTACATACAATACATTTTGCCATGTAATTAATTAATGTTTAATTACATACAATACATTTTGCCATGTAATTCAGAAATGTGATTTACCTCCTCTGGCATTTATGAGTAGGTGTTGTCAGAATTTTGAAGGGCTGTCATCAATTAAAAATGAAAAACAAATACACAGCTGACAATGAATGTGGTAGGAGGAGGTTGAAACTCTACTATTTGACCTTTGAACTCTCTTCACCCGTAAACGACCCCTTGGTAAATAAATGCATTTTTCATTAAGTTTTCTGTGGAAAGTAAGCAATATTTCCCCTAAACCCAGTTAATTAATCATTAAATTAACTATTTTGTTTTAATCAAATGAAGTCAATTCTATTTTTGAAAGAATTTTAAAACTCGGCTTCATTCTTCTGGGGACCACACATCTTTTGAAGGACCGCACTGCTTAATTTGTACCGGCAGCTGATAGTTAAGGCATTTGATTAGTAGTGCTATAAAATAAAGTCGGTAATCCTATCTTATCCCCAAACAATTTTATTTATTTCCTTTTTGATCTTAAAATTCACAGACCAACCGACCTTTCACTTTCCCATCTTGTAACATGAATTTTACGTTATTTTGTTTATATATTGGGCACAATGTAGGGAAGGTGGTCCCGATTGTGAAGTTTCACACACTCACCCACCCGATGTTAAAAACGGCGAACAGATAAAAACAATTCAACAATTTAATTCAAAGCAATAATAATGGCAATAACAATAATTCAAATTCATGTATTTACTTCTGTTTTTCTTTCATTAATTCTTATTTCTTTTTATGTGTGCGCCGTGTTTAGCATCGAGTGAACGAGGGTGTGAAACTTTACAATCGGGAGCACCTTCCCTACAATATGTGCCTTATTTTGAAATATACGTACACCGTACAGAAATATAAGTTCATTACAACTTCAATCGTAAACTTTCATAACACAAATGACTCATGGGTCGGTTAAAAAAAACTATTGAAAAGTAAGTGATAATGAATGTGTGTTGAAATGTTCAAATATACAGTTTTCAATGGTCAAAATAATTTACGAGCTATAATATAGGAGGTATTAGGTACCTATTTACGCCGTTAATCTATAGGATTACCAAAAACTGTATACTCACTCAACTCATACAACATCAGTTATTTTCTATGTACTTACATTTTAGATGTGGAATTCAAATTGTCGTACGTAGAGCAATCGTGGGGGAATTGATTTAAAGTGATTCCCGGATTTGGTGTCGGTTTGTTAGGATTTCTCAGTCAATCTATATCTATACAATTTAAATTTTGTTTGTTCAATCATCAATAAAGTTAAAGCAAATGTCAAATCAACTCGGAGAAAATTAACAAAAACAGCTTAGCGGTGATAGACAAAATCTTGTCCCTTGTGAAAGAAAATCATTACTTAGCACAACATTATTAAACATTATTATCACAGAAGTTCAAATGGTTCTTCGGACGATTGAACTCTTTCTTGTTATTTGTGTTGTAAACACGACGTTTTGGCCGATTCTTCGGCCTTCTTCGGGTGTAAAATCCGAGTGTGATTGGTTAAACAGAAATTTTGTTTAGAGGCGGGTAGCCCTTATAGCGCATGGCCCGGATGTTTCTGTGTCTTTACTCTTTGTCCTGTCGGATTTAGATTTGTTGAGAAGTGGAAGCCATATCGGGTTAACCACTGAAACTGTGTCGGATTTACATATTATATAGGCTGATCCCAGGGCCTCATAATCTAAAGAGGGGCTTCGGTCTACTGCCAAAAATTACATTCTTTTGAATTATCAATAATTTTATTTAATTTGTAACGATTTAAAAGTCAAGTGCGTAATCAAGTTTTACGTCGTCGTCAGCCCTACTTTGATAAGCCCTGTCTCCTCCTAACCCAGGGCCTCCAGTTGCGTTAATCTGGCATTGTTTGTCATAATTATTAACAAAATTTGACACGTGATAAAAATAAAATGTTTGCTAATTTGCCATCATTGTTAATCTTTTTGGTTTCTCTGCTCGATTCTTTCTTCTTGTTTTGTCCGTATTTTCCTCACTGTTTTTTTTTTCGCGGGGGGTGGGGGCATAATTGCCCGCCGTCTCGTACGCTTATGAGGGTTTCAAAAAACACTGGCTTTTGAAAAGTAAACCCAATAGGACGGAATAATAATAGCTCCATATAATTTGGTAAATGAAATGGAAAAACATTTCAGAACATTGATATGACTTTAAAATGACCCTAAAACCAAAATACTCTTCCGAAATGGATTCCCTATACCCCAAACCATGAGAAAAGTGGTATTATACTTGAAGATATTGTAGCAGCTACTTTAATATAAATACTTAATTATACGCAAATACGGATTTGAATATCACTACAATAAAACTAGGCTGTATGTCATGAAACTAAATATAGTATATATAGTGTAAAGTTTATATAAATGTATCTATATGTTAAATCAATAAAGCAAGCTCCCAGCAACCCCATTCCGTTTCCGGTCCCAGAAAACGAGGACCGAAAGTGGGAACGGGGAAGGCCCACTTCTTACCAGGCGAAGAACCCTATCACACGTGTTATCTTGTTCCGTCTTCTTTTCTTAAGACGCTTAAACACGGTTACGAATCAAACGCATTCTAATCTCACACAGCTAGAGTAAAAAAAGACTAACAAAGCGAGCAGAGGCACTAAATACAACCAGAACGTTACATATAGTAGCCTCGGCGAAAAGCATTTTGAACAGACTGTCTCTGCTCACAAGATCAAAGCTCTTTGTAAGGTCAATGAAAGCGAAATTTAGTAGTTGCGTTTTTGCTCTCTGTATTTCTCTTGTAACTGTCGAAGGGAGATCATGTCAATTGTGGAGCAGTCTGATCTGAAACTGCACCGAGACTTGGAATATATCCTTTCAACGATTTTCTGCATCCTGTTAAGGACTATTCAGATGAAGAGCTTCCCAATGATGGTCAGTAGAGTGATTCCTTTGTAGTTGTTGTTTTCACTTCTGTCAACTTGATTCTTACAAGGGCTGGCCCTCGGTACAAGCCACACAGGTAGTCACCCAGGGTACCAAGTGCTAGGGGGCGCTTGTCATGCGTCTGAAAAGTAGGGCTTTCCAAATACAAATGGAAAAATGAATAAATTAAACAGATTAAAAACAGTCAAATAAGAAAATTCCCTGATGTGAAGTCAGACTTTTCTTTAGAATGTAATTTTTTTTTCAGAATGTAAAATACTAGGGTCGGTCAAAAAGTAATGCCTGTTCTAATTTAATTTTTAAAGTATTGGTCAGAATTCCTAGGTTTTATTTTAGCTATAAACCATAAAGTGTCTAGAAGCAAGGGGAACACTTTGTGGAGTTACCGTTTCTTTTTCTACCGATAATCCTCTTTCAAAATGGGTGCCCCTCTGGACAAATGTAGAAAGCAAGAAGCTGTCATAGAATTTCTGTTTTTGGAAGGAGAAAGTGCTGCAAACATTCGAGGGGGGGTTAGTGAATGTTTATTGAAAGGCTGCACTTGATGTAAGCATATACAGGATGGGTGCCGGGTGCTAGGGGTTTTGTAGAGGAAAAAAGTTCGACCTATGTTTTGGGTATCGGAGCTTCTGTAAGGAAGAGGTGGGCGCCGGCTTGTTGAGGGTTTAATTTCTCCGTAATAAAGTTTGGTGGAAATGATAAGAATGACTCGATTTGAGTACGGTGATGAACAAAGGAAACAAACAGCAACGAATGAAAAATGAAAGAGACATTACTTTAGGAAGAGACGAAACATTTATTCAAACGAGGGATGTATGGATTTAGTTAATCTATGTGTAGGTGTGTGTGCGCGCGTGTGTGTGTGCGTGCGAAAGTCCATTGTCCATGTATTGTGTTCTCGTGTGGGTTTTGCGACAGTGTCAATAAAATGTTTTTGTGTCTAAGAGTTCTTACTGGTGTGTGCGTGTGTGTGGAAATAAGGTGGAGTGGGCTTACTTACAATTTGATTGAATTAAACTCTGGCCTGTCCAGAGGACACACTCGGACAGGCCAAAACTCATGAAAAACAAGAGCGCTGTTAAGCACGTCTGGTCAGCACGCCAGACTGAGAAAAAGAGATAGGAAGCGTTGTGTCTGATTTACCGTGTGGAGTTCCACTCACGGGCGACCCACGGGAGACAACTCTCGCTTTGAATCACCACAAGTACAGTAAGGAGATGAGTC
>VCCN01006885.1:4617813-4637658 GCA_006491835.1 Architeuthis dux | reverse complement strand
GGAAAACTAATAATCATCTCAAATTAATGTTTTTTCATATCAATAACAATTCTCTGCTCAGGTCAATGTGTTGTTGTTGAGGAACAAGGAAAAATGTATACTCTCTACAAATGAATGGGTTCTCCTTCTGTATTAAATTAGTAACAATATGTGATATATTTCATTTAGAGCATCTTTTCTGCTCAAGTCAATATATTGTGAGTTAAAACTGACAGCTTTTCCACTTATTATCTTTCTTTTAAAAAATCTTTTTTTCTGCACTTTTCATGTAAATAGTCTCATATATTGCTGATTGATACATTCTCTGCACATTTTCAAGCTATGCTTTTAAAGAAGTTAAAAAACATTTGATACATTTCATTTATACATTGGAGCATCTTCTCTACACAAATCAATGTGTTGGTGAGGAACAAGGAAAAACCTATACTCTCTGCAAATGAATGGGTTCTCCTTTTGTATTAAATTAGTAAAAACATTTGATACATTTCATTTATACATTAGAGCATCTCTGCTCCAGTCAATATATTGTGAGTTAAAACTGACAGTTTTTCCACTTATTTTTCTTTTAATAAATCCTTTACTCAGCACTTTTCTTGTAAATATTTTCATATAATGCTCATTGCATGACTGTAAAAAGCAAAATATTCACTGTTTTAACTAAAGTATATTTTCTACATTTTCTATTTTTTGTGTACATGTTTCCTTTCAACAAAACAGCAAAATTTTATCTAAATTCAGAAAACAAAAATTGAATATCTTCCTAATGAATCTGTTAGACTTTTGTTAAACATAAGATGTAAAGATGATGAGTTTGACATGGTGACATTTGTTAAGTTGGTTACAAATTAAGTGTAAGCAGTTTTTTATGTTTAATCAATAATACAATGTCTTTTCTTTGTGATAAAAAACTTATGCAAAAGTAAAAATGACAAATATTTAAAATATCATTTGATTTAATCATGCTTGTTTGAAGAACAGTAGTATATAAACTCTACTTTATGGCTGAACATAGAATATGTGATATGTTGCAGTTTAATGAAACACCAACTGAGTTATTATAATTTTATAATTGCAAGTAATAAATATGTCCTTTTTATTTACAGATATCAATTGAAGTGGAGGACAAATGAACCTTTCTAATGGCCATACATTAAGATTTCAAGAAGAAACTGTAATCATTAATTCACTGTTGAATACAATAATCAGGGAAGAAACCATATTCTTGTGAAATGTGTTCATTTGCAATTTAGGGTGTTTATAAGAAATAAATCAACCATATTCCTATGCAGTTTTGATTTTGTAGGGATCTTTCTTTAAAGATATACTCTTGTGAGATGAGTAGATGTCCATTTTCAAAGAATTAAGCATGAAAAACACAGACAAACCCAGTTGGAGAGTAACATCATTGCAAAGTATATGAACTGGCATTTTCAGAAAATTCAAATTTGAAAATGTACATGCTGTCAAATACTCGGGAGAAATCTTACACATGTGTAGTATGTGGCTCAGCATTTTCATACAATTCAGCTTTGAAAACTCACATGCGCACACACACTGGCGAGAAACCATATTCGTGTGAGGTATGTGGCAAAGCATTTTCAGTGAGTTCCAATTTAAAACCACATATGCGAACACACACTGGAGATAAACCATATTCTTGTGAGGTGTGTGGATTGGCATTTTCACAGAATTCACCTTTAAAAATACACATGCGAATACACACAGGACAGAAGCCATATTCGTGTGAGGTGTGTGGATCAGCATTTTCACAGAGTTCGTATTTAAAAAGACACATTCAAACACACACTGGCGAGAAACTGTATTCTTGTAAGGTGTGTGGATTGGCATTTTCACAGAATAGAGAATTGAAGAAACACATGCAAACACACACTGGAGAGAAACCGTATTCTTGTCACGTGTGTGGATCGGCATTTTTACAAAATTCACATTTGAAGAAACACATGCAAACACACAGAGGAGAGAAACCATATTCTTGTGAGGTGTGTGGATTGGCAATGTCACAGAATTCAGATTTGAAGAAACACATGCGAACACACACTGGAGAGAGACCATATTCTTGTGAGGTGTGTGGATCAGCATTTTCACAGAATTCGTATTTAAAAAAACACATGCGAACGCACACTGGCGAGAAACCATATTCTTGTGAGGTGTGTGGATTGGCATTTTCACAAGATTCATCTTTGAAAAAACACATGCGAACACACACTGGAGAGAAACCGTATTCTTGTGAGGTGTGTGGATTTGCATTTTCACAGAATTCGTATTTAAAAAAACACATGCGAACACACACTGGTGAGAAACCATATTCTTGTGAGGTGTGTGGATTGGCATTTTCACAGGATTCATCTTTGAAAAAACATGTGCGAACACACACTGGAGAGAAACCCTATTCTTGTGATATGTGTGCATCAACATTTCCACAGAAAACTGCTTTAAAAAGACACATCCTAACACACACTGCAGAGAAACCATTTTCTTGTAGGTTATGTGGATCAGCATTTCGACAGAATTCACATTTGAAGAGACACATGGGTACACACACTGGAGAGAAACCATATGCTTGTGAGGTGTGTGGATCATCATTTTCACAGAATTCATATTTAAAAAGACACATGCGAACACACACTGGCGAGAAACCATATCCTTGTGAGGTGTGTGGATTGGCATTTTCACAGATTTCATCTTTGAAGACACACATGCGAACACACACTGGCGAGAAACCATACTCTTGTGTGGTTTGTGGGTTGGAATTTTCACAGGATTCATCTTTGAAAAAACACATGCGAACACACACTGGTGAGAAACCATATTTTTGTGAGGTATGTGGATTGGCATTTTCACAGGATTCATCTTTGAAAAAACACATGGTAGCACACACTGGAGAGAAACCCTATTCCACTGATATGTATGCATCAATACTTCCACAGAATACTGCTTTAAAAAGACACACCCTAACACACGCTGGAGATAAACCCTATTCTTGTGAGGTGTGTGGATTTGCATTTTCAAAAAATTCAAATTTGAAGAAACACATGCAAACACACACTGGGGCAAAACCATATTCTTGTTAGATATGCAAGCCATTTTCAGAAGATTCATCAATAAAAACGTGCGAACACTCTGCAGACAAACCATATCTCTGCAAAATGTGTGGATCAGCGTTATCAAAAAAAACATATTGTTGCAAAGTGTGTTGATCAGAATTTTCACAAGTTTCAAAATTTAAAAAACATATGGGAACACACACTGGAGAGTAACCATACACTTCTAAAGTATGTGGATTAGTATTTTGAAAATACACACTAAAGAGAAATTGGTTTGTAAAGTGTGTTGTTTGGCATTTTCAAAGATTTCATGTTTAAAAGATCAGTTGCAAACATGTTAGAGGATAACCATATTCTTGTCTTTATTTACCGTCTGAACATAATTATATTCGAACATACTAGTAAAAAATTAGTTATTACGCATTGTAACTAAACTATGGCCATGAAAAATTGTATCTATGATTTATGAAACTTTTTGGGGTTGCAGACTTTTTCACCTCATACCCTCTTGGGAAATTTGAATTACTTAAGATTTTAGAAATGGTCAATGAAGTAAATTAATGCAAACTGAATTTTTTCACCTCATTACCCTCTAAAAGTAGAGACTTATTTCTAAAATGTATCACACTGAAATGATCTACCTCTCTAAAATGAAAAGGGTATATTGCTGATTACTCTTCTTCAAAAGAAGTTTGTTAGATATTTGCCCATTTTTTTCTTATACCTTATGAAATGATAAAAAGAATTTCCATTGATTAACAACAACTGATTTCTCTTAAAGAGTTCTGAAGTGAGATTCAACGAGGGGTGTAGCAAGAGATTTCGGGGCCCTGGGGGATTGGCTCCTTGAGTGCCCTACATCCAGCATTTAGTGCACAGGTTCCCAACCTGGAGGCCGCCGGGTCCACAAATGTATTACTGGGAGGTCAATGTGCAGACCGTTAAAAAGCTTGGGGTCTGCGAGCTTATTGAGTAGGCAGACCTTGTTGCCAGGCAGGGGGCTTGGCTATGATATTTAGTGAGCTTTTTTATTGTATAATGTTAGAAATGCAGTAGGTGAACTACTATTCATAAAGCTTTTTGAGGCTCAGGGACGATTCAAAATCGAATTGAAGCAAAGATGAATAAATATTTGTGTCATTAAGGTCCATGAGTTCAAACTCAACCATTGCGCTGCTAAAGCCACCTGCAAGATCATCAATGCTTTGGGTCAGCTTCAGAACAGACTGTGTGTCAGTGATCCCAAAAATGTGCTTCTATGATCTGGATCTCCAACATAAGCCTTGTCATGGTCACAAGTCGTCACTTGACAATGATGAATTGATGGAAGCTGTGGAGGTTCAGCCAGAAACAAACACTCGGGCGTGTGAGCAAAGCTGGGAGTCCATACAACCATCAGAAGACATCTGGCACAAATCGGCTAAGTGAAGAAAATGCAGAAGTGGGTACCCCATTTGACTGATTATCAGCAGCTTGCACAGTTTGACACTTGCTGCAATTTGCTTGTTTTAAAAATTATCCTTTTCTTGATTTTTTACATATAGGTTTCTGTATGACAATCAGAAGCATGGTTTTCTTCGAGTCGACAAACTTGCTCCTCCCCAAACTTCCTAAAACTAAATCTTCACACCCAAAAGATCCACCTGACCATTTGGAGTAATCCATTACAGCCTCTTGCAATCTGGTCAGACCATCAAGGCAGAGTCACATTCTAATGATTTGGAACTGATGTATCAGAAGTTTCAAACATTTTGACCAGCATTGGTGAATAGAAAGAAGCCTATCTTGCTGCTGGATAAGACAAGACCTCATATATCACAAACCACCCGGCAAGAGCTGATGCAGTTAGTCATTGAGATGTGTAATTATACATGACAGCAGGTGTACACCAATATTTACTAGGTCGAAAAATGACTTCCGGTAGTTTGTCAACTCCTGTGACTCCAATTTTTATTGCGATGGAATAAATTCACTGCTGGATCGTTGGCAAATATTGTGTCAATTCTAATGGTGCTTACTTTGAAGTTTACACCACTTTTCAGTGTAAGCATGAGTTTTCAACCACACTTACCTCAGAGTTCATATTGTTTAGCAAATAATTTTCAGTTGAAAGTTTTCTATAATCTTTTTTCTTAATTATAACACAAAGATTATTACAACAAATTTTACATGGTTACTAGACTTTTGAAATATGTTATTTTTTATTTTCATACTAAATATATTGGCCACTAACATATACCCGTCATGGGTTATTTATGCATGGATCGGCAATAAGGAGCCTAAAGCGATTTTATTAGGTCATTTTTTTTTGTTAATTCAAGTATCCTAATTTTAAGTTCTTTGAAAGTCTCAACTCAACTCAAGCTGTTTTAAAGGGTGATCGGACATAAAGTTTTAAGACAAAATGTCATGTAAGAAAAGTCACCGCTGATATCGTGCGGTATGAAAAAAGTCATGGAAAGAAACTTATTTTATTAAAATATAACTTATTTCATTACAAAATAAAGTTGATTATCATTTTATTAAAAAAATAGGAAAACAGTCTGGACAAATTTGACAAATCTGGCCTACGTTGACAGGTAAATAAAACAATAATGAAATACTCTTGTGTTTTTTTTTAATGAAAGGGAGAAGTGATTTAATTTTTTAATTTGTTTGTGTGTATAAGGATCAATGCACAGTTATCCCCCCGACATCGTAGCTACATATTCTTGTAAAAAAAATCTCCGAAAGTTATCAATGAATTTTAATTTAAAATAGTAAGAAAATTGGTTAAATTTCAAGGTGGCATCCGCGACGGATGCATTCAAAGTAAAGTTACCTCCCCCGACATCGAAGATATATATATATATATTCACACGACAAAATCTCCGCAATATCTCCAAAAGTTTTCAATGAATTTCGATGACTATGTCAATGGATGGACGATGGGACCTTCAATCTACAGCAGACGAAAAATCCGGGAAAGGCTGGTAACCTTTCAGGGAAACTTTGGTAGACCACTGCCTCGGCGTGCCGACATCAAAGAGGCCAGGCATTCATTAGTCACCAGTTAATTAATCACAGAGCGACGATAGGGAATCTTTGATAGACCACTGCCTCGGCGTGCCGACATCAAAGATGCCAGGCATTCATCAGTCGCCAGTTAATTAATCACAAAGCGACGACAGGGAAGCTTTGATACACCACTGCCTCGGCGTGCCGACATCAAAAAGTCTGTTGGCACATTTTGTCTATAGACTTTGAACGGTATTCTTCTTTGATATGTGAACGTCTCATTTGTCCACCCTTTAATTCTATTATTCGTTGTTTAATCTATCTCACTTGGACCAGTCCATTATGAATTGTAGGATCTCAGCTAGCAGACACTACTGACAACCAAACATACAACCAAACGAACATACTCATTTGCATGTTTATATGTATAGATGTATTACATTTTTTAATTTTATTTACGTCTTAAAAATCAGTATTTATTGTGTATCTGTCAAATTTGAAATCCAGACCACAAAATTGATTCAGGTAAAGAATGCAAATTTTTAGACGACTGTATACGTCAAGTATCACGTGTTATTGTTTACACAGATTTGTTTTGTCTCTTTTTTTTACACAAAATAAATAAATACATACTTTTAATTTAGTCAAAATTTATTTTGATTTAATCAAAACAAAGGTGTAATGTAGAATTCTAACCCCTTTAACTACATAAAAGAATATTGTGAAAAAATAGTATCACAAAATCTGAAAAATGTATTGTGCACATGTCTTTTATGCCACAATCAAAATTGAATATAATTTAATCACATCAAGTCTTCAAATCATATGCAAGAAAGCGATTCTGTTTCATCCAGTTAATCACTGGTAAAATCTCATTTGGACCAGTCCATTATGATTTGTCGGATCTCAGGTAGCAGACACCACTGACAACCAAACGAACATACTCATTTGCATGTTTGACAAATTTATTGTTCATTCCACAATTGAAATTAAATCCAATTTAATCACATGAAGTTTTCAAATCATGTGCAAGAAAGCGATTCTGTTTCATCCAGTTAATCACTGGTAAAATGTCTTCAGTTGATATCAAAAGGAACACAACATCTTTAAAAATTGATCTATCCGTGGGTGTAAACAATATAGTTTCACAAATACTGTTTCAAAATTATCTGCGACTTCAAATGACTCAAACTGAAAGGTCGCAGAAATAAACATTTGCGCCTTTTTCGTTAGTCCCCACCATTCGCTAAAGCCTAAATTCTGAATTCTACATTTCGTCCTTGTTTTGATTAAATTAAATGTTGATTAACCCTTTATAGGGCACCGCTAAAAATATTTTAGATATCAAAACAACCTTTTTGTATGTTAAACCAGACATAATTACAAAATATTTTCAGTTGCAAGCTTTCTGAAATGTTTTTGTTTATGGAGGCAAAACCCCCTCTGACAAAATGATCATATATGGTGCCTCGCCCCAAAAGTGACCAAAATGGAAAATATAAAAAAATTAAAGTAGACAGTTAAATAAAAACATAAAATTAAAGAATAACATTCAATAAAACATATAGATTCAAAAAATTGATATTGACAAAAAAAATAACACCTCTGGGTTGATTTTAAAATTTTATTGTGCGGGCCAAAAACAAGCTAATTGAATGGGGGAGAAGGAGGGGCATTAGGATACATAAGAAAGGATTGAATTTTGGGTTGGATCTTTTTACCGTTACCTTCCCCGAATCGCAGCTATATGTCCACACAATATCTCCATAAGTTCTCAATGAAGTATTGGTTTAACTTTTTGGATTGGATCCAAGAATTAGGAATTTTATTCAATTGTGAGATATTATTTCCATACATCTATATGTATAACGTAATTATACATGCCAGTCACAGGAAAAGTGACTAGCCGTTGAGAAAACCTATCGTCACTAAAGCTGTATGGAAATCAATTCACAAATAGTAACGATGCAGGGGAGGTAAATGTAAATATTTTCTGGATCACCCCACAATTTAATAAAATCCTCCTTATTTCATGGCCTACCCTTTGACGAAATGTCTTTGTAATTCTGAGAACTTTTGGATATATTGTATGGACAAACATGAGTGAATACATATAGATGTATCTCACAATCGAATAAAATTCATGGATCCAATCCAAAAAGTTAAACCAATCCTTCCTTACCCCATGGCCTACCCTAACAACAAAAATTAAATTCTGTAAATATATATTTTTAGAACGTCATATGAAGTGCTTGTTTTGTATTATTATAATTTAAATATTTATAAAATTTCGTTTAGTTTTAGGGTATTTCGGTTGTATTCCGCTGAATTCCGTGTTTTCGGTAAATAGCAATGCCCTTAATGACCTCCCTTGACGTTCGCTTTGTATGTTTTCCTGTTTCGATCGCGAACAACAATGGCTTTTTTGGAAGAAAATCTAAACATTTCTGGGTTAAATTATTTAAAATTTTATAGTTTTTCCCTTTTCTCTAATGTTGCATTGTTCTAAGGAAGACAACTGAGACCAAAGTTAGAAAGAAGTAAGTAACGTTCTCTTTAATTCTTTGTTTACACATATAGGTATGTGGCAAAAAATCTCAAAGTATTTTACTTAAATTAAAATAAGATTTTTAAACAATAAACAGCTGATGAATAAAATTGCCACTTTTAGCCATGCAAAAATTGCCAATTTCAAAATGGCCGGGGGTGGGGGGTGCTGATGTGTTATTGCAAGAATTGCCCATTTAATTATTTATTTAGAAACATTAGACAACGAGATCGTGGATTAAAGTAATAAATTTGAAATTTTACCAAAGACTTCTTGTTAAAGCGTGTAGCTTTTTAAAATTTATTTTATTTATTGATTCCTCCCTTCTATTTAAAAGCTAAAAACTTTAATGAGGTCAGTATATTTTAAAATTAAATGCAATTTGTTTACAAATGAATATTCTGTGTCCAAACCTAAAGAAAACATCCAAGTCGCAATTAATAAGATTTCAATCGTTTGTAAATAGTGTTAGATTCTTCTGAGCAGCCGATACCAGGCGTTACGGTGTTGCACGAAATGTGTCCTTTTGAAGATCGCTGATTTCGAAAGTTGCAAATTCAATGTTTGCCAAAATTCTTTTCAGGAAAAGTTTTTTGTGCTTTCAATTTGTAATATAATGATATAAGAGCTGTGCTCTTGTCACATAACTCTCACCTGTAGAGATTACCGGACTTCCAGCAGTCACCTTGTGCTAAAGTTGACCATCACTATTTAACAGCGTGTAGTTACTTATTGCGAATTTCTGGATTATTACTAAATATTACATGGTGTCAGAAGTAGACGCGACACAATGGAGTTTTTGCAACCGCCGACACCAATATCCTGGACAGGAAATAGAGAAGAGAACTTTAAAACTTGGCTACAAAAGTTTGAATTGTACCTTGTGACCTCGGAAAGCCAAACGTGATTAAATGCGCACTCTTCCTACACATGGTAGGAGAAAAGGTGATAGAAGTGTATAACATTCTGACTTTTGCAGACGATTACGAGACACTCGTACAGAAATTCTGTGATTATGCCAAAGAAAAAAAGATATTGCACACTGTAATGTTCTTGTTGTGTCTATGTGCCTTTGTTGTTCTTTCTGTGGTAGCTGTGTTAAATTAGAATGCGTTTGATTCGTAATCTGCTTAAGCGTGTTAAGAAAGAAGCCCAAACAAGATAACATGTGTGATAGGGTTGTTTGGTCTTGTAAGAAGTGAGCCATCCCCATTCCCACTTCCGGTCCACGTTTTCTGGGACCGGAAACGGAATAGTGGTTGCTGGGAGCTTGCTTTGGCATGTTTATTGATTTAACATATACATACATTTATATAAACGTTACACACACTATCGAGGAGTCTTCCCTCTCGTTCCGGACCGTATTAAAAACACAGGCAGACAAATGTGAATATGGTGCAATCAAAGAAGATAATGGCTCACGCAACCCTGGAAAATATGATGATCAGAAGCCGCAGGCACAGCACTACAAATGCGGACGATGTGAATACCATCACCCGGATCGAGCATGCCCAGCGAAGGGACAAACATGTAGAAAGTGCCACAAAGTAGGTCATTATAAATGTAGGAGTATAAATACGGTACATTGTGTGAATGAGTCTACATGTTGTGATGATGATGATGATGATGATGATGAGTATGCCGATTTCGTAGTCGACAGCATGAAGGAAACACAAGCAAGGATAAACCCCACTAAAGTAAGACTGACATCATATACCGGAGATAAAGTGCCTGTCTCAGGTAAAGTGACAAGCTGTTAAGAAAAAATTTATATTGCACAAAGTTTGTTTTGTCATCACACATAAAAATGTTCACCCCTTACTAGGTAAAGACTACTGTGAAAAACTGAACTTAATAAATAAGTCAATATATTACAAAATCCAGAAAACATTTTGTCAGAGTACAGTGAACTGTTCAGCGGTCTAGGATGTATGCCAGGCCAAGTTCATATAATACTGGTACATGATGCAAGACCTGTCGTTGAAGTGTGCAGGAAAGTTAAAGAGGAATTGGAAAGAACAGGCTGGAATGATAGAGAAAGTGACAAAACCTACAGAATGGGTGAGTGCAATGCATATTGTATATAAACAAAACAGGAAACTATGCATTTGTCTAGGGCCCCGCAACCTGAATAAAGCAATCCAACGCAAGCACTTCAAACAGCCGACACAAGGAAATAATGGCGAAAATGTCAGGAGTAAAGGTATTCTCAAGATTGGATGAAGAGAGTTCCAAACTATGCACCTTCATAACTCCATTTGGCAGGTATAAATACCTCAGATTACACTTTGGGACTTCCTTTGCACCAGAGATTTACCATTGCACCATAAGTTAAATGTTTGAACCCTTGGAAAATGTTGAAACGTTGATGTATGACATTGTGATGTAGGGATCTGAAACACAGTCACATCTACAAACTGTTAGGAAAGTATTAGACACGTGTAAGCTCAATAATGTGTCACTGAACAAAGGGAAATGCAAAATCGCTGTACCAGAGTTAACATTCCTGGGCGATCGACTCACCACAAAAGGATTGCAACCAGACCCAGCCAAGGTGGAGCCTATTGTTGAATTTCCAACACCTAAAGATTTGTCAGACGTTGGTAGGTTCCTTGGAATGGTCAAGTATCTCGCTAACACTGAGAATCTATCTCAACAAACATTTCACATGTGTAACCTGCTGAAATCAAACATGGCATTCACATGGGTTCCAAAACACGAATGTAAATTCCAGGAATTGAAACAATTACTGTCATTCCAGCCAATTGTACAATTTTACAACCCACAACTGCCTATCAAAATATCATGTGATACGAGTAAGAAAGGACTGGATGCGATACTGGAGCAACAGCGTGGTGATCAGTGGCTAACAGTTGCATATGCATCACACACAATTACAGACACTCAGAGCTGATACACGCCGATTGAGCATGAAGCACTAGCAATACAATTCGCATGTGAGTGCTTTTGCCAGTACATCTATGGAAAATTTGTGCAAGTGGAAACAGACCACAAGCCTCTCGTATCCATATTTTAGAAAGCACTCAATGACTTTCTACCTCATCTACAGTGGATTAGACTCAAGGTACAGAGGTACGACATACAAATTAGTCACATAACTGGCAGGAGTATGTATGCATCCGATGCACTGCACGAGCAGCCCTGCCGAACGCCACATCAGGATCTAACAAAACTGACCAAATAGAGCTCGACGTTGAAGCACATGTTGCAGCTGTCCTGAAATATGTGCATCAGGGACCATAAAATGGAAGAACACCGATCTGCTACATTGTTTGATCAAACAATACAAGCATTAAAGAATCACAATAATGTTTAGATGGCCAGTAAGTGTAAGGCATTGCCAGGCAGAAATTGCACCATATTTCAACCACTGAACTGAGTTCACTGTGTATCATAACAAGAAACTCAAAGGAGAATGCATGGTGAGCCCTCCAGATTTAAGAATACCAATCTTGGAGAAAATACATGCCGGTTATGATGCTCGAGCTGTATTGTGAAACCACCAAACAGACTGGACTTGTGAAGATACACACTGAAGATATTGCCATTTTATCATATAGACAATAGTGAACTACTTTTTCTTTTAAACTTTCTTTAGCTTTAGTTTTGAAGCTTAATTCCTATTTTCACTTAAGCAAGTGCCAGCTAATTAATATCTAGATAGTAAAGGACTGAAAAACAATTATAAACATTCTTACTAATTTATTATTATCATAAGGGTGAGGATGTAATATAATGATCTAAGAGCAGAGCTCTTAGAATGACTGCCCTTGCCACATAACTCTCACCTGTAGAGATTACCGGACTTCCGGCAGTCACCTTGTGCTTAAAATAAAGTTGACCATCAGCCTTAACAGTGTCTAATTACTTATTGTGAATTTCTGGATTATTACTAAATATTACACAATTAATAAAACCTCTGTTACCTTTGGAAACGTGTCAGTTTTGGAGAAATCTTTTTTTGAAGTTTTAGGATGGGAGGCTTTGAAGTATTTTGGTCACTTCTGTTGTGAATTTTTTTGAGGGTGGGGAATTTTTTCATTTTTGAGAATAATTAATATGGTTCATAGAAGGTAAACCGGGTAAAACTAGATATTTAATCTGAAAATAAGATATGCGCAAAAACCAAACAATTACGAAAAAAACTGATAAAATCATATCTTATTTTCAGATCCAATATCTATTTTATTCTGTACATCTACTCTGCATTTTTTTATTTGTATGTTTTCATTTGTTATTCAATTCAATGCATAAAAAAGTACAAACTACTAAATCAAGTTATGAGTAAATAAGTCAATATCTTTCCGCCAAAAAACTAAATTCACAATGGAAGTAACCAAAATAATCCAAAGTTGTAGTTTCCTACAATGGTGCAACTAACTGAAAGTAACAGTCCAGTCCAGCATTACAGTTACATTGTAAATAGAAATGTAGGTGTCAAAATCAGTGCCATTCAAATGATGCAATAATGACGGTTAAAAACTCTATGTTTGCCAATTTTAATTATATAATGTTTATAATAATAAATTTAAATAATAATGAAAAGACTTGTGAACCCTTAAAACAAACGTAAATGTATGCACAATAATTTGGGATGTTAAACTACGAGATAGGCAAGCAAGGCTAATTAGAACTGTTTTCTCAAGGATACCCTGAAAAATTATCTAAAATTCGGGGATTTTAGGAACAAAAATTTCTGGTTTAGATTTATTTAAAATTTATGGTTTCTCTCCTTTCTCTGTTTTTTTAAAAAATTCCTCTCCAAAATAAGTTTTTAGTTTGGGGTTCAATTTACAATGTAATTTTATGCTAAATTAGTCACTTATTTTGTGCCCTGCGGCAGCATGCAATGTTTTTTGAAAATTCAGACTTTTTAGTGATCACAGGTCAACAAAAGGTTTGATCACCCCCTTTTTCCTATTTTTTAATTGATCACCCTCAACCTGTTTTTTTTTTAATCATACTGGTAGTATTTTTATTGAGGTAACTTAATTTTACCAGCACCAGTGCTTAATTTACAAGGGAAAAAGAAGCATATATGGATGGCAGTAATTCATAATTAAAACTAAAATTCAGAATTTCACAAATATGATATTTACCAGTTGTACAAGTAATTACAATGATCCAAATATCTCTAATTTAAATATGCAGTCTTTCTCTACTAGCTCCAAAAGCAGTTGCTTAATTAATAATACTTTAGA
The DNA here is from genome assembly GCA_006491835.1 of Architeuthis dux. Classification (NCBI taxonomy): domain Eukaryota; kingdom Metazoa; phylum Mollusca; class Cephalopoda; order Oegopsida; family Architeuthidae; genus Architeuthis; species Architeuthis dux. Next base: position 4,623,826 of record VCCN01006885.1, on the reverse strand, counting down.
CCCGGGGTAGCCAAAGTGGTCAGTATCAACCCTTGGGACTCCAGGCGGTCGATAAATGGCTTGGAGGTCAGAGGGGGTCTATTGAACTTCTTAAAAATTTATTTTACCCATAATTTTTAGACATTAATGATTTTTACTCATATTAAAGATAAATCCATGCAGAAATAAATTCTGCTTACCTTTTTTAAAAGAAGGCATGGGATTGTGTATGAAAGTCTTACTTAGGAATTTTAAAAATCTGGACAATAAAGTAAAATATTGCTGTTTTTGTTAATTTTTTAGTTTTATTTGTAATAGTATATAAACTCCAGTTTTTGACTGAACATGAAATATATGATATGTTGCAATTTATTGGAATACAAACTGAGTTAGTATAATTTTATAATTGCAAATAATACACATGTCTACTATTGACATTAATAATACTTCTTTTTCATTCACAGATATCAATCGCAGAGGAGAACAGGAACTATTAATTCAATGTTGAATACAAGAATAAAAAAAGAAACCATATTTTTGTGAAATGTGTTAATTTACATTTTAGGGTGTTTATAAATAAATGATATTTACAAAAGTACAATGAAAATAAACTATATTCCTATGCAGTTTTGATTTTGTAGGTATCTTTATTTAAAGATACATATCCAAATAAATTTTGAAGAGAAACCATATTCTGGTGTGATGCATAAATCTCCATTTTCACAGTATCCAGCTTAAAAACAAATGAAAACCCACACTAGAGAATAACATTATCATTGCAAAGTATATGGACATTCAAATTTGACAATGTTCATGCAGATAAGTGCTGGAGAAAAATCTTACACGTGTGATGTATGTAACTCAGAATTTTTGCAAAAGACCAAGTTAAAAGAACACATGCAGACACATACAGAAGAGAAACCATATTCTTTTATGGTGTGTGGATTAGAATTTTCACATAATCCAGCTTTACGGACACACACTGGAGAGAACCCATTTTCGTGTGAGGTATGTGGAAAAGCATTTTCTCAGAGATCAATTTTAAAAAGACACATGCAGACACACACTGGATCAAAACCATATTCTTGTGAGGTGTGTGGATTGGCATTTTCACTGAATTTGAATTTAAAAACACATATGCGAATACACACTGGTGAGAAACCATATTCCTGTGAGGTGTGTGGATTGGCATTTTCACTGAATTCAAATTTAAAAAGACACATCCGAACACACACTGGAGAAAAACCATATTCTTGTGAAGTGTGTCGATCAGCATTTTCACAGCATTCAGTTTTAAAAAGACACATGCGAACACACACAGGAGAAAAACCATATTCTTGTGAGGTGTGTGAATCAGCATTTTCACAGCGTTCAGATTTAAAAACGCACATGCGAACACATACAGGAGAGAAACCATATTCTTGTGAGGTGTGTGCAGTGGTATTTTCACTGAATTTGAATTTAAAAGCACACATGCGAACACACACTGGAGAGAAACCATTTTGTTGTGAGGTATGTGGAAAAGCATTTTCTTGGAATTCAACTTTAAAAACACACATACAAACGCACACAGGAGAAAAACCATATACTTGTGAGGTCTGTGGATTGGCATTTGCACTTAATTTGAATTTAAAAACGCATATGCAAACACACACTGGAGAGAAACCATTTTCTTGTGAGTTATGTGGAAAAGCATTTTCTCGGAATTCAACGTTAAAAAGACACCTGCAAACACACACTGGAGAAAAACCATATTCTTGTGAGGTGTGTGGATTGGCATTTTCACGGAATTCAATTTTAAAAGCACACTTGTTAACACATACTGGAGAGAGTCCATATTCTTGTGAGGTGTGTGGATTAGCAGTTTTAGATAATTCTGCTTTGAAGATACACATGCGAACACACACTGGAGAGAAACCATTTTGTTGTGAGGTATGTGGAAAAACATTTTCTCTGAATTCAACTTTAAAATGTCACATGAAAACACACACTGGAGAGAAACCATTTTGTTGTGAGGTATGTGGAAAAGCATTTTCTCGGAATTCAATGTTAAAAAGACACATGCAAACACACTGGAGAAAATCCCTATTCTTGTGAGGTGTGTGATTGTCATTTTAACTGAATTTGTATTTAAAATCACGTGAACACACACAGGAGAAAAACCATATTCATTTTGTGGATTGGTATTTTTTCAAAATTCAGCTGTAAAAACATATGCAAACACACACTGGGGAGAAGCCATATTCTTGCAAAGAATATTGATCAGAATTTTTATAGGTTTCAAAATTCTAAATGCCAATGCGAACACACTGGAGAGTAACCATACACTTCTGAAGTGTGTGGATTGGTATTTTTGAAGAGAAATCGGTTTTTTTTTTGTTTGGTTCAGCATTTTGAAAGTGATCATGTTGCATACATGTTAGAGGACAACTATATTCTTGTCTTTATTTACTGTCTCAGAATAATTAATTATATTTGAAAATACTAGTAAAGAATTAGTTATTAATTATTTTAACTAAAATATGGCCAGGAAAAATTCAATCTATAATTAATTAAACAGCCTCTTCCTGGGTTGCAGATTTTTTCATTACCCAATAAGAAAATATGAATTGCTTAAATTACAAAGTTTGAAAAATGTTCAATGGAGTAACTTATTGCACACTGCATATTCTTAAAATGATCTACCTTTCTATAATAAAAATGGTATATTGCCAGGGATGGAAATTGAGGGAGGGGGGTGTATACATACTTCTCAATTTCCAGGGTTTTTTATGTTCAATGTATACTAATGGAGACATTAACGTATACCTAGTTCCCAAACCCATTTCCATCAATGTATATTGCTGATTACTGTCCTTTGATAGAAGTTAAATATGCGATACCTTTGTCTATTTCAAACAGTTCTTTTCTATAGTTTATATCCAATAAAAAAAAGAATTTGAATTGACTTTTGATTTGAAAAAAATCATGTTCAAATCTTTTGCCCAATTTTTTTCTTATACGTTGTGAAATAAATACACTTTGTAACTGTAGCTCCTACCCTGTGTTTTGTAAAAATTGACACGTTGCACTTTCTTCTTACTCTTCTTTAATAGACCTTATATTTATACTGCAATTGAGTGCACATGTTTTCAAGCGCTGTCGAGTGGGGACTTAAGTATTGAGGTTCCTGAGAATGGGTGCTTTCTATGAATGCATTTATTATTATTATTATCATTATGGAATGATTACATTTTAATTTTAAAGTTACTGATACAAAACAGGAAACTGAGTAAAATTCAACTTCACAATATATTTTTTATTGTAAGTTTCGTGCCAATTCTTGTTAACAGTAAGACTGTTGGAGTTGGGAGTGGACGTCCTGGGGAATAATGAAATTCGGACAGCTCCTCGAAAAACGCAGCGAGTAATGAACAAAGGATAAACACACAAGGGGAAAATGAAGCAGACACCAGTATTTGCTGTTATGAACGATGTGCATAGTTAATCTGAGCGACCTTTCACAAGGGGCCTTCACAGATCCAGAAAATATAGCCTGTTTGGAACTGTTTTAAACATTGAACTGTGTCTCTTAAATAGAATTCTGCCTCTCCATCTTATATGGTGTTTGTGTCTGATGAACCCCTCCCCCTCTTTGACGTGCTCGTTTGTTTTTGACATCCGATCTTGCTTTCTTGTCGTCTTCATTAAAATCTCCTGTTTAAACTACATCTCTTGTTGTCGCGTCATCATTTATGCTTGCTCTTTCTGCTCACCCTAAAACCCCCAAATAAGTGAACATGAGTCTTTCTTTCTCTCAGAGCTATTAACCAGCGGGCCATACCCAGTGAAAAGGTAAACAAGCAGAATTCAACATGACGGTCTTGTCAGTTCGGTAAGAACCATACTTGGCAGCAGTGAGCTGTTTTTAAGTGTTTAGCCCTTAAGGTTGAAAGAGAAGGTAGGAGGAGGAAGAAGGTATAGATTCTCTTGCTGGCTGGAGGTTGGCAGGGAGAGTAGAGACTCGCGTTCACAACAATAGATTACAAATATTTTAAGCCGCCATTCAAACCAAAATTGCGAATTATGCCACTTGATTACCAAAAATGTAATTTAATTCAATCAAAGCAAGGATTTGATTTAATTTAATAAAATCAGGGATGAAACTACATGAGAAGAATAATGTGAAGAAATAGTATCACAAAATTTTTAAAAAACTTTAAACAAAACAAGGATTGTGTAAAGACCGGAAAATGAATCTTTCGGATGGATCAAATCTGGGTCCTCGAAAACGTTATTGTGCAAAAATTAAACTCCAAATTTTCCTTTATCATAAATAGAGAGGTGTGTGAGACCATAACTTAGTTTTTAATCAGTAGTTTTGTTGACATAGTGATTTATTTTTAGGTGATATATTTTCAAAAATTTCATAATAGGAAACTTCTCATATTAAAAACTTTTTGTTCAATATAAAATATTTGGTAGTGGTATACAATAAATAAATGATAAAAGTTGATAGATTTCTGAAATTCTTTTTTAATAGAATAAGTAATATTCTAATTTATTAAGTAATGTGATAAGTAATATTTTTAATAAAATAAGTTATTTTAATTTAATTTATACTAATTAAATAATTTAATTCAGCTTTTTAAAAAATGCATAAAATATTTAATTAGTGTAAATTAGATTGAAATATTACTTAATTTATTAAAAATATTACTTATGTCATTACTAAATATTTTAAAACTTCTTTCGTATTATGTTTTTTTTCTTCACAGAAACTAAAGTTGTTACCTTTCTTCCTATTATTTGTTTAGATAATTCACGGTAACTATTTTTTGTGACTTTTGTTCCGTGACTTCTCTTCCTGTGACTTTTATTTCTGGATTCACTGAAAAAGTTCGATTAAATTTGTGATATATTTTCATTGAACTGAAACATTTAACATTTACTTTCTGTTAAAAAAGAATTGGGACTGGTAGTAATTATATCGATGATATGCTAATACTTCTAAATATATAGTAATTATATTGATTATAAACTTGTAGTAATTACAATACCGATTATAATCACGAACTTGTATCTTTTATGAAAATAAATAACTTTATTTTCATCGACATTTGAGCATAGGTTTATAGCAACAAAACGTCATATGAAGTTATTGTTTTGTATTATTATGATTTAAATAAACATAAATATTGATTTCTGAGTGGTATTTCTGTTGGTTTTTGGGTAATTTCGTGGGTATTCAGCTGAATTCCGTGTTTTTGTATTGTATTTCAGTAAATAGCAATGCCCTTAGTTACCTCCCTTGACGTTCGCTTTGTATGTTCTCCTGTTTCAATCGCGAGCAACAATGGCTCTTTTGGAAGAAAATCTAAACATTTTTGGGTTAAATTATTTAAAATTTTATAGTTTTTCCCTTTTCTCTAATGTTGCATTGTTCTAAGGAAGACAACTGAGACCAAAGTTAGAAAGAAGTAAGTAACGTTCTCTTTATTTCTTTGTTTACACATAAATACGAATTTGCAGAACAGAAAGAGTTTAAAGAATGACGATTTTTAATCTTTGAATTTTTAATATTTTATCCTCTATCATTGAAAAAAACGGAGGTTATCCCGGAGGTTCTAATCAGTAAATGCTTGCTCGGGCAGGTTAAGATTCATAAGTTCAGTCAAAGCCAGAAAACCTATTAAAAAAAATTGACAAACGTTGAATTTCCGACCTTCGAAATCAGCGATCTTCAAAAGGACACATTTCGTGCTACACCGTTACGCCCGTTTTCTAAGATTTCTCCTTTCGTATTAATTCAACTGTTTTATAAAATGACATTTAAAAAAAATGGAAACCATAATAATATGAAATGTAACATTATAATGTATTTAATTATTTATTGACAAGATTTTTTTTAAATGAAAGTTAAAATATGAAATGTAACTAATATTAAAATATAGGTATGAACAAAATGTACAAAACTGAAAAATATTTCAAGCATGTAAGCAACATCTGATTTAAAATAAATGTATGGTAGACAATGCAGGACACATATATTTGA
>VCCN01006885.1:4606316-4617210 GCA_006491835.1 Architeuthis dux | reverse complement strand
AAGGTGGGGTAGGAATCATATGAAAAAAAAATTGTTTTTTTTTCAATTCGCCCTTTAATAAATAAGTATTGAAAATTTTTATTAAAATTGAATAATATGCTGATTTTTGCCAGATTAAAAAATTTCTCACGTGTCGATTTCAATGGTGCGACAAACTGAAAGTAACGGTCCAGTCCAGCATTACAGTTACATTGTAAATAGAACCCCTCCTCCTTCTCCTAAGACCTAAAATGATTCATTTTTCAAAACTGACACTTTTCCAAAGGTATCGGAGGTCTTATTGATTGAAAACACAACAAACTTTTAAGCAGGTTTTTGGCATTATCTGAACTTACAAATTTGAACCGTTTAGCATCTCAAATTGTTGTGAAGGCATTACAAACAGAAATTAATATTACTACCTGAATACCCGCACATTAGCGCAGGTTAAATTGCCCTAAAAAATGGGTGTTATCCTATAGATAAGTGGCATAAATTTGCCATTTCTATTTGAACAGCTTAATAATTTTTTATATATCTTATCACCAAACAATTTCATTTGTTTAGTTTTTGTTTATTTTTTTATCTTGAAATAATGGACTAATGTATACAACCAACTTTGTGGTTTTTGTGATCCTATCAGAGATTGGCAACTTTTTGAGGGGTTGAAAATTAATATCATTTCTAACATTCATCTGTAGTAAATGCGATCCGTTTGCCCCACCATATGTGACCAAATTTCCCCACCATATGTGACCAAATTTCCCCATCAAAAGTATATTGTTCCTAATATAGACAGCAATATCACCATCAACCTAGAAATACTACCATATATACCTTATCATATGTGCTGCTTATCAACAAAAAATTGTCAATTTTAATAATACAATGTTTACAATAATAAATTTAATAATAATAAAGACATTTGAACCCTGAAAACAAATGTGAATGCATGTGCAATAATTTTGGATGTTAAACTATGAGATAGAAAAGCAATTTCTGATTAGAACCTTTTCTCAAGGATATCCTGAAAAATGAACTAAAAATTTTTGGTTTCAATTTATTTAAAATTTATTGTTTGTCTCTTTTCTCTAATAATGGCCTAACATAAGAGAAAACAGACAAATGAAGACAGATAACATTATTTTAAATTCTTCCTTGTTTACAAATGGATTTGCAGAAAGATTCTTTGGTAAAATGGCAGAAAAGTGTCACAATTAATTTTATATACCTGAGTAAGTGGTGTTGTCTTATGATCATTAGAAGTATATCACAATATTTCATTGTATTTGTATAGTTCTACATAATTTGTGTGTTAGTACTGCTTTTTTGTCTATATTTACATCATTTAATACTGTAACAAATAATCATCACTAACTATACTTTTTAAAACACTGTTGCTAAGTTTAGGTTATTTATGTGTTCTGACATATATATATATGTATCCATGTATCCAGTCTTTGTCCAGCCCAAACTGTTCATAGTAGAAATTTGAAATTTTACACACACACTCCCCTCAATGAGTAGGGAAAACGTTTTTGTTGTTTTTTTTTAAATTCTTCTCCAAAATAGGTTTTTAGTTTGGTGTTCAATTTACAATGTAATTTTATGCTAAATTGGTCCCTTTAGCGGCAGCATGCAATGTTTTTTTGAAAATTCAGACTTTTTAGTGATCACAGGCCAACAAGATTTTTTGATTATCCCTTTTTTCTATTTTTTAATTGATCACCCTCAACCTGTTTTTTTTAAATCATGAATATATTGTTCAAACCATACTGGTAGTATTTTACCAGCACCAGTGCTTAATTTACAAGGGGAAAAGAAGCATATATGAATGGCAGTAATTCATAATTTCCCTTTGAATGCTAGTTGGTGTTAAAACTAAAATTCAGAATTTCACAAAAATGATATTTACAGGTTGTACAAGTAATTACAATGATCCAAAAATCTCTAATTTAGATATGCAGTCTTTCTCTACTAGCTCCAAAAGCAGTTGCTTAATTAATACTTTAGACCAGGGGTAGCCAAAGTGGTCGATATCAACCCCTGGGTGTCCATGGGACTATGCAAGGGGTTGATAAATGGCTTGTGGGGTCAGAAGGGGTCTATTGAACTTTTAAAAAATTTATTTCACTTATATTAAAGATAAGTCAATAAAGAAAAAAATGGACAATAAAGTAAAATATTGCTGTTTTTGGTAATTCTTTTAGTTTTATTTGTAGTAGTGTATAAACTCCACTTTTTGACTGAACATGTTGCAGTTTATTGGTACACAAACTGAGTTAGTATAATTTTATAACTGCAAATAATACACATGTCTACTATTGACATTAATAATACTTCTTTTTCGTTCACAGATATCAACCACAGAGAACAAGAAGAAACTATTAATTCAATGTTGAATACAAGAATAAAAAAGAAACCATATTTTTGTGAAATGTGTTAATTTACATTTTAGGGTGTTCATAAGAAATGATATTTACAAAAGTACACTGAAAATAAACTATATTCCTATGCAGTTTTGATTTTGTAGGTTATCTTTATTTAAAGATACATATCCAAATACATTCTGGAGAGAAACCATATTCTTGTGAGATGAATAGATGTCTATTTTCACAGTATTCAGCTAAAAAAACACATGAAAACCCACACAAAAGAATAACGTTATCATTGCAAAGTATATGGACTTACATTTTCAGAAAATTCAAATTTGAAAATGTTCATGCAAGTAAGAGCTGGAGAAAAATCTTACACGTCTGATGTATGTAACTCAGAATTTTTACAAGAGACCAATTTAAAAGAACACATGTGGACACATACAGAAGAGGAAACATGTTCTTGTGAGACATGTGGATTAGCATTTTCACATAATTCAGCTTTGAAGACACATATACGAACACATACTGGAGAGAAACCATTTTCTTGTGAGGTATGTGGAAAAGCATTTTCTCAGAGATCAATTTTAAAAAGACACATGCAAACACACACTGGATCAAAACCATATTCTTGTGAGGTGTGTGGATTGGCATTTTCACTGAATTTGAATTTAAAAACACATATGCGAATACACACTGGCGAGAAACCATATTCTTGTGAGGTGTGTGGATTGGCATTTTCACTGAATTCAAATTTAAAAAGACACATGCGAACACACACTGGAGAAAAACCATATTCTTGTGAGGTGTGTGGATCAGCATTTTCACAGCGTTCAGTTTTAAAAACACACATGCGAACACACACAGGAGAAAAACCATATTCTTGTGAGGTGTGTGGGTTAGTATTTTCACTAAATTTGAATTTAAAAGCACACATGCTAAAACACACTGGAGAGGAACCATTTTCGTGTGACACATGTGGATTAGCATTTTCACATAATTCAGCTTTGAAGACACATATACAAACACACACTGGAGAGAAACCATTTTGTTGTGAGGTATGTGGAAAAGCATTTTCTCGGAATTCTACTTTAAAAACACACATGCAAACGCACACAGGAGAAAAACCACATTCTTGTGAGGTGTGTGGATTGGCATTTGCACTTAATTTGAATTTAAAAGCACATATGCAAACACACACTGGAGAGAAACCATTTTCTTGTGAGGTATGTGGAAAAGCATTTTCCCGGAATTCAACGGTTAAAAGACACATGCAAACACACACTGGAGAAAAACCATATTCTTGTGAGGTGTGTGGATTGGCATTTTCACTAAATTTGACTTTAAAAAAACATATGCGAACACACACAGGAGAAAAACCATATTCTTGTGAATTGTGTGGATTGACATTTTCTCTTAACTCAATTTTAAAAGCACATTTGGTAACACATACAGGAGAGAGTCCATATTCTTGTGAGGTGTGTGGATTAGCAGTTTTAGATAATTCAGCTTTGAAGATACACATGCGAACACACACTGGAGAGAAACCATTTTGTTGTGAGGTATGTGGAAAAGCATTTTCTCTGAATTCAACTTTAAAACGACACATGAAAACACACACTGGAGAGAAACCATATTCCTGTGAGGTATGTGGATTGGCATTTTCACTGAATTTGAATTTAAAAAAACATATGCGAACACACACAGGAGAGAAACCATATTCTTGTGAGGTGTGTGGATTGGCATTTGCACTGAATTTGACTTTAAAAACACATATGCGAACACACACAGGAGAAAAACCATATTCTTGTGAGGTGTGTGGATTGTCATTTTCTCAAAATTCAGCTTTAAAACCACACATGCTAACACACACTGGGGAGAAGCCATATTTCTGTCAGGTATGTGGATTGACATTTTCACGGAATTTTAGTTTGAAGTCCCACATGCGAACACACACTGGAGATAAACCATATTCTTGTGAGGTGTGTGGTTTAGCATTTTCACAGCTTGGACATTTAAAAACACACATGCAGACACACTGGAGCTAACCATATTCTTGTGAGATGTGATGATTTTCATTTTCAAAAGATTCATTTTCAAAACTTGTATACAAACACCATGGAGAAAAAACATATTCACAGTGTGTGGATCTGCATTATTTAGAGAAACACATGCAAATGCACATTGAAGAGAAACCATATTTTCGCAAAGTGCATTGATCAGGATTTTTATAAGTTTCAAAATTCAAAAAGCCAATGGGAACACACACTGGAGAGTAACCATACAATTTGGAAGTGTGTGGATTGGTATTTTGAAGAGAAATCAATTTTTGTAAATGTTTTTGATTTTTCTTGGTTCAAAATTTTCAAAGTGATCATGTGCATACATATAGAGGACGAGTACAACCATATTCTTGTCTTTATTTACAGTCTCAACATAATTACTTATATTTGAAAATACTAATAAAGAATTAGTTATTAATTATTTTGACTAAAATATGGCCAGGAAAAATTCAATCTATAATTAATTAAACAGCCTCTTCCTGGGTTGCAGATTTTTTCATTACCCAATATGAATTGCTTAAATTACAAGGTTTGAAAAATGTTCAATGGAGTAACTTATTGCACACTGCATATTCTTAAAATATCTTTATTTCGAAATGCCATACGCATAATTCTTTTCTTCAAATTTGGTGTTAATAAGATACATCTCTTTTGTAAGTGCCGTGTTTACTTGTTCTTAGTTGGATAAAATACTTCATGAATGTTAAATATTTTAGGTATATCTGCATGTTTTTTTAAAGTTAATTCCTAAAACTAAACGTTCATTGGCCTGTCACAATGAAATGCTCTATCTTTCACTGTCTAGTAGACATTACTGTACACCTAGTTTGCAAAGCCCATTTCCATCAATGTATATTGCTGATTACTGTCCTTCCAAAGAACTTAAATATGCAATACCGTTGTATATTTCAAACAGTTCTTTTCTATAGTATATATCCAATAAAGAATTTGAGTTGACTTTTCATTTGAAAAAAATCATGTTCAAATCTTTTGCCTGATTTTTACTTATACATTGTGAAATTATAATTATATGAACTCAGTAAATAAATACACTTTGTAACTGTAGCTCCTGCCCTGTGTTTTGTAAAAAACTTTATTGACAAGTTGCACTTTACATTTTATTAAATTTGACTAGTTTTTACCTTCATCCTAATTTTAGTTGTTTTTATACAACTTATTTCTATGGCAATGAATAACAGCACAATCAGAAATAAAGAGTAAGCCTTGGTGAGAATCGAACTCTCACCCTCATTGCCAGTGGGATACTTGGCATAAATACTTCATGGATTAGCAGAAGCTCATTTACACTTATAAACGGACTCTCTGCGCCATATTTTATGTTGTTTTACATATGAGACATAGTAGTCCTTTATAAATCAATCTTTATTATTATTGGATGAAGTATTGTAATACACACTAGTCAAATTTAATAAAAAAGTGGTGTTTTACAATACTTCATCCAATAATAATAAAGATATATACCTACTACTAGTATACCTACTTCTCAATTTGCAGGTTTTTTAAAATGTTTAAATGTATACTAATGGAGACATTAACATAAAGCTAGTCCCCAAACCCATTTCCATCAATGTATATTGCTGATTACTGTCCTTTAAAAGAAGTTAAATATTTCAATACCTTTGTATATTTCAAACAGTTCTTTTTTATATTTTATATCAAATAAAAAATTTGAAAAAAATTTGAGTTGACTTTTGATTTGAAAAAAAATCATGTTCAAATCTTTTGCCCAATTTTTTTCTTATACGTTGTGAAATAAATACACTTCCTAACTGTAGCTCCTTTGTGTTTTGTAAAAACTTTATTGACAAGTTACACTTTCTTCTTACTCTTCTTTAATAGGCCTTATATTTTTACTGCAATTGATTGCACATGTTTTCAAGCACTTTTGTCCAGTGAGGACTTAAGTATTGAGGTTCCTGAGAAAGGGCACTTTCTATAAATGCATTTATTTTTATCATTATTAAAATTGAAATTTGTGTCCATATGGAATGATTAAATTTTAATTTTAAAGTTACTGATACAGAACAGAAAACTGAGTAAAAATTATAATTTTTCATGTTGATACTTTCCATACCATACCTTCCTGAAAACACACACTAGAGAGAAATCATTTTCTTGTAAAGTGTGTGGATTGGCATTTTTAAAGAGTTACAGATTTTAAAGTTCAGTTGCGTACATATTAGAGAGCACCTATATCTTGTCCAGTATGTGGATTTTCCATTTGAAAGAATAAAATGGAAAAATTAACAGATGTATTATAAAATTGCTGATAGGAAAAAGAAAACTCTTGAGTAAAATTAAGGAAATTCAACTCTTTGTAATTCTGTCAAAAATTAAAATGGTATTTGTTATTGTAATTTCCATGCCAATTGTTAACAGTCATAGAATGTGTAAATAGAGTTGTATTAAAATGGTGCTCTTAGTTTAATGCATAAAAACTGTTAAGACAGAAGAGTGCTATTTGTTTGTGCCTTGCAATTATAATGATCAGCAGTTGTAATGTTATTCTAATATTTATAAATAATAAGAATCTTTTTTGCATAAAATTCTCACCACCAATTGATGATAGTCACTTTCCTAATTCTTATCATTTTAATACTCAGTGGACCTAGGGGAAGGTTTTAAAGTAAAAGGTTTTTGAGGCAGGGTTCTATTTTTTATATAATTGTAATGCTAAACTGGGCCCATTTTGTTCAATATATGTATATAATTTTCTAAGGAGTCGGAAGTGATGGGAACCTTTCTCCCCCTTTTAGGTGTCAAAGTGGAGGGAAACTTTCTTTTCTCCTTAAGGGGTCAAAATTGAAGTAAAACTTTTCCCCTCTTTAAGGAATCAAAAGAGAAACTTTATTTTTAAAATTTTGAAAGCTTTAGTCCATTTCTTGCTCCTTTAATATTTAACCCGGTGTAGATGGGTACTTCAGCTAGTGGATTTATGCTTTGGGCTTCATTTTACAAGCATCTGATTTACCTCCTGGGAACTTTCTTTTATGTTTGTTGCCCTCTAAATGAGTTATGCCCACCCCCACTGTCAGCTTGTCTATCCTTTTCCAATCAAGAATCTTCTTGTTTTATTTTTTTAAATTCATTCACTACTTCATTCACTACTTCATTCACTACAACACTCCTGCTTCAAGTAAGAATATGTTACAATTCTCCAGTCATAAAATTTGCATAAACTTCTTTGCATAAAATTCTCACCACCAATTGATGATGGTCACTGCATATGGATTTCTCCTTAGGTCTTCATTTTACAAGCATCATATTTACATTCTGGGAATCATCTTTTGACTTGTTCTCCACCCAACATTTTTTATCATTATTTCTCTTAATTTTTACTCCAGTGGTTGTTAATGGTCACTGCATATCTTGTATATAGAAGTAAGAGGTGTCACACCATATGTCTGTCTGTCACACTATAAAAACCACCTAAGCATGCATACTCAGTTGGCCTGTTGGAAGGATTTGAGAAAATCTTTTAAAAGGTTTTAGATGGAGGTTTCTATTTACAATTTAACTATAATGCTAAACTAAACACTCATATATGCATATACATATTTACTTATTTTATATGTTTATATATAATTCTTTACGGGATCAAAAGTGAAAGGAAACTTCTTTCATTTTAGGTGTCAAAGTGAAAAAGAGATTATTATTTGCTTTTTTGATCAACAGACCATACGTCTTTTCTTGAAATCATAGGAAACAAAATATCAATAAATCAAAAGGATATTTGTTATTGTAAGTTTTGTGCTAATTCTTGTTAACAGTCAGAATGTGTAAATAGAGTTGTATTAAAATGGTGCTCATTGTTTAATGCATGAAGAGTGCTATTTGTTTGTGCCTTGCAATTATAATGATCAGCAGTTAGAATCTTTTTTGCATGAACTTCTCATCACCAATTGATGATGGTCACTGCATATGGATTTCTCCTTAGGTCTTCATTTTACAAGCATCAGATTTACATCTTCGGAATCATGTTTTAGTTTTAAAGTAGTGTTTGCGAGCGGTTGACTTATTTACTTCCAGGTTAAAATGTACATACTTTGCATATTGGGGCGAGGTCATCTGCTGAAACGGTGGTAGATGATGGTGTTGCTGCTTAGCTAAGGGTGGAGTTTCAGCATGTGGCCTCACCCCCAATGTTCAAAATCTGTGCATTTTAACACCTATCTGGTTTCAACATCATTAAAAATGGATCCACCTCCCCCGCTAAACAACTTATGAACAGAAACTTACGCACAAACCCCCCAAACATATTCCATCACAAAAGAAATTACCAATAAAAAAAATTTTTTTAAATCTTTTAGCTCAAACAAAAAAACATTCACTCATAATTTTCCCTGCTTAAAAATAAATTATAAAAAAGGGAAGATGTCGCTGGATCTAATATTACTACATTTAGTAGTAATTGTATATATAAATACAATTACTACTAAATGTAGTAATATTAGATCCAGCGCCAATTACGTCCCCTTGCTGTGACGTAACTGACAGCTGCTACTGATTAAGTATTAAAACATATCTTCTTCGAACAACACGTGTTTGTCTTGTTCTTTACATACATGTTCTTAATCCGTACCCATCTCCAATTACATAACATTATCAGCTTATAATAGTAATGACACAAGTAATATTTTGATTTATTAAGTAATATGTAATATTTTCAATAAAATAGGCAATATTTTAATTTAATTTATACAAATTAAATAATTTAATTCAGCTTTCTTCTTATTTAGTATATACAAAATTAAACTAACGTTACCACGTAGGCGAAATATCTCACTTTGTATTTTCAGTGCGAGATATTTCGACTACATTGGGTTATTTTTTTAAAAATTTGAATGAATGAAGTTTTTTTGTGATTTACCAACAAATTTCCTGTGTCGTCTAGTTCCGATTGTAAATTGTTTCACACCCCCGTTCACTCGATGTTTAAAACGGTGCACAAATAAAAACAAATAAGAGAATTATTGAAAGAAAACAGAAGTAAATACATCAATTATATTGTTATTGGTTTGAATAAATTAAATTGTTTTTATTTCTTTGCCGTTTTTAACACCGAGTGAACGAGTGTGTGGAACTTACAATCAGGACCACCTTCCCTACACTGTGCCAAAATATGTTGGTTATGGTTAATGAATCACAAAAAACTTTGTTCATTCAATTTTTAAAAAATGAATAAATTCTTTTTTAGTGTAAATTAGATTGAAATATTACTTAATTTATTAAAGATATTACTTTTTTCCTACCCAGACACAGAAGTTGTTACTTTTCTTCCTATTACGCTTTTTAGGTAGTGCTGGGTAACGCTACATTGTGACTTTGTTCCGTAACATTTCTTCCTGTGACTTGTATTTGTGGATTCACTGAAAGTGAAAGAGTTCAATTACATTTTTTCACTGACTGAAACATTTAATATTTTTGTCGACATTTGAGAACATACGTTTATATCAGCAAAAATTATATTCTAAAAATATATTTTTTATATAACGTCATTTGTATTATTATGATTTAAATAAACCTGTAGTGTATTTCGGTGGTATTTCGTGTTCTATGGTATTTCGGTATATAGCAGTACCCTTAATAATCTCTTTTGTAGCGCAGAGTGGGGTCAAATGGGTATATTTTGGTTTTTAATTCATAGCTCCCTTATTTATTCATTTTTTAAAAATCTGATCCACAGCAATAAATTCTAATAAATGCTCTATCTATTGTAGTATCAACTGTAAAAAAAATACCTTATAATCGGAACCCCTTTTTGAGCCATTTTAAACAATTTCGTAAAAGTTATGCCTTCACGAACTTCGTTCTAGTAGAAAAAACTATAAGAGGTAGATACATTTAGTTTGCTGGATTTAATAGGCAAGGTATAGGTGTATATTCATCCCAAGTTTGATGAAGCTACCCTTAATAGTTTTTCTAAAAAGATCAAAATATATGCCGTAGGGTCAAATGGGTATAGCCGTCAAAAAGTAATACTGGGTCATTCCATGTAAATCAACAATTTTTTAAAAGCAAAAATACCATGACCATCACGGATTTTGTTCAGGCCATTTCGTTTAGTTTTGGGGGTATTTCGTGGTATACCGCTGAATTCCGTGTTTTAGTAGGGTATTTAGGCAGTACCTTTAATTACCTCCCTTGACGTTTGTATGTTTTCCTGTTTCGATCGCGAACAACAATGGTTCATTTGGAAGAAAATCTAAACATTTCTGGGTTAAATTATTTAAAATGTTATAGTTTTTCCCCTTTTATCTAATGTTGCATTGATCTAAGGAAGACAACTGAGACCAAAGTTAGAAAGAAGTAAGTAACGTTCTTTTTATTTCTTTGTTTACACATACATAAATATGACTTATAGTTTCACCCTTTTTTCAAAATGAATGAAAATGTAAAAAAATTTCAAGTGTGTAAGCAACATCTGATTTAAAAATGTATGATAGACAATGCAGT
>VCCN01006885.1:4582510-4595433 GCA_006491835.1 Architeuthis dux | reverse complement strand
ATTTCTTTGTTTACACATAAATAAATATGAATTTGCAGAAAGAGAAAGAGTTTATTTTCTCGAAGATTAATGACGATTAATCTTTGAATTTTTAATATTTTATCATCATTGAAAAATGATCTAAGATTAGGTGATTTTAGAAACTAAACATTTCTGGATTGAATTTATTTAAAATGTATAGTTTCCCTTTTTAAAAGAAGACAAATCAGACGAAAGTTAGCATTATCTTAATTTTTTCCTTGTTTACAAAAACGTATTTGCGGAAAGATTTTTAGGTAAAATATTTTAAAATTTACTACTAAAATTATCTTCTGAATCTCAAAATATCTTGAATTAGGTGAATCATTTTTGGTAATTGCCGATGATTCTATTATTATTTTTTTTTTTATTAATCGCTTCGAATTTCATCGTAGCAATGACTGGACTTTTTGAAAAATTGACCAAAAAAATTACTCCATCACTAGACATACCCACGTCACTTTTTAAATCGTCGACACCCTATTTTAAATGTAATTAAACATTTTTTCTTGTTCTTGTTAGAAAGGGGAAAGGCCCAATTATTATAAAAACAAATTTTCATTAATTACAACGTAGAATTGAACTTTTAAAATAAATGTTTACTTTTTAATCGATAAATCATTTTGACGCCATTTTGTTTACAGATCTTAACATTGTTTTAAATTGAGATTCTGTAATTAAAAAATCTACTAAAAATAATTTGATTTGCAAAAGTTGGTTTCATCATTACTCAACTGAAATGTGGTAAAAATCGTCACATGCTGCATAAAAAAACCCAATGAAATATAGTTTTTTTCAACAGTTGGGTTTGGTATAATTGGTGATTGACAGGCTATGTCAACAATAGCAGACGACATGTATGGAGGGCTTCAAGCGTTTTTGAAAGATGGAAAACAAATGGGGTCGAGTCAGTTTCTTTAATGATCGAAAGTCACTTGATTGGCAATACTTTTTACTTTACAGCCATCCGTAAAAAAAATATTGTCCAATTAAAAAACAACAAAACAATATGAGAAATTAGCCAAAGCAGTAATTTCAAAAAAAAATTATTTCATTTGATAAGTTACCTTTTGTTCGTTAAAATGACATACATTTCGATATTGTACAGTAAGTGAAAGAATAAGAAAAGATTTAAAAAATAAAATCGAATTAATGGAAAAAATTTTTTAAATCTCTATAAAAAAATATTTAATGTTAATATATATATTTTTTTTTACACGGAAATTAGCCATAATTAGCAATCTTCGATTGAGAGATATTTTTCCATTTCTTTTCATACATTGATGTAAACGCTCATCACTGTCCACTCAATATCTCCAAAAGTTCTCAATAAATTTGAATGAAATTTTGTGGAAGGCTTGGCAATAAGCTACGGAAGAAGTGATTACATTTTTGGGCTGATTCATGCAAATGACTTCTGTTGGCAGGAGTATGCGCTCTGAGTGATTTCTAGTTTTATATGGGGTAGCTTTGTTTACAGGGTGATTACTATCATTAAGCTACAAGATAGGCAGTGAATACTATATATACCAAAATATAAACATGTAGGAATACAAAAATTGTTTGGCCACCTTGAGTGGTACTAAAATCTGGCCCCTGTAGTCCTAGGAAAATTCTCAAATCCCGTCACGTAAATCTTTACCAAAATTAATATTGATGATTTACAATACTTCATCTAATAAAAAAATAATAATAAAATTATTGCTTTTATAAACAATTTTGGCATTTGGCATGTGTTTTTGGCCAGAAACGTCAAACGCTATCTGGCAATCCTGATTTAAACAACATTTTTTATAACATATCATTAAAAGGGGGAGAATTGGAAAAGAATTTCCTAGTTTATGTGCGTAAAATAGTTCTAGAAAATCTTTTCTTTCAATTTTCTGTGCTTTCAACCCATTAGACCATAGAACTATCCAAAAATTTGTTAGTTTTTATATAAAAAAAAACTTTTTATGGTTTTAGGTGGAGGGGGTTTATTTATTATGTAACTATAATGCTAAACTGGGCACTTACTTTCCCAGACTGAAGTACAGCTTAATGACCTCCATGTTAAAAATGAGGCAAGCTGCACAATGTTTAAAGAATAAAAATAAATAATAGAATTTATACAAAATTATTGTGATAAAATCTGATCAAAAGGAAGATAATTCATATAAGCTGTACTTCCGTTTGTACTTCTGTAAAAATGGCAGAAAGTATGTGCCTACTTTAGCATTAAAGTTTCATTGTAAATATAGAATCTCCCCTCGGGAAAATCTTTTAAACTAACAAATTTCCGCATGGATTGAAAGCACCTAGAATTGAAAGAAAAAATGTTTATTCTCAAAAAACTATTTTACGTACATAAACTAGGAAATTACCATAATTCTTTCCATTACATATTTTTGTTTTTAATATTTTTTATTTTGTTGATATTTGAAAAAAAACTATACAGAATTCTTATTATTATTAAAAAAAAAAATTGCTATACTAAATTCGTTTTTAGCACCAAATGTACTCGTATTTAAAAAATCTACTGGAATTCAACTAATTTATGTAATTTAATGAATTTTTGATATTTATTCCTTGATTACTTCTGCATTATAATTGTGCATGAATCCACCCAAAAATATAATTCACTTTGATTGAAGCAAAAAAACAAACTTTTGGAGATATTGTGTAGACTGTCATTAGCATATACATAAATGTATGAAAAAAAACAACGGAAAAATATTTCTCAATGAAAAAAATTCCTGGGTCCACTCCAAAATTTAACCACATCTTTCTTACCTCATTTCCCACCCTTCCACAAAATTTCATTGAAATACATTGAGTACTTTCCGAGATATCATGTGGACAGACTGATCTTTCATTAGAAAAAAGAATTACCACAAAACTATATGGAAATCTTTAAGCAGTCCTCTTGCTATCATCCTCTCTAATGGTGTCACCCAGGGCGGGCCGCCCACTCTGCCCCCACCTTGGTGTGCCACTGCCCAAACGACTTACTCTTACCTACAGTGCAGGGAATAAAACAATGAAATGGTGTGTTATTGTGAAATCGCATCGTTAGAAACCATCAACCAAAATGTCAACATCAACATAGGTTTCTTCAGTTTTTAAGTTGGTCCGGCTGGCTATGTATGCATGTGTTTCAAGTACAGGCCAGACCAATGGAGCTAGAGGGCTGAAATTTTAAACAAATAGGTTTTTAATGGGGGGTTCAATTTACAATGTAAGTTTATGCTAAATTGGCCCCTTAGTTGTGTCCGGCAATGTTGATTGTTTTTTGAAAATTCCCACTTTAAATAACTTATTTATTGATCACCCCTTTTCCAGTTTTTTAATTGATCACCCAACCCCCATCATGGCATGCTGCCAAAAGATGTTGGTCAAGTGACGGTTTCTATTGAGTGACTAACCAGACCTGTCTTGCTTTGCTTTGATCTTATAGCCAGCTGTTTGCTACAAATGTCTGAAAGAGGTGTGGAGTAACAGGGAAGAAAGAGTAAAGTTGGGCTGCAAAATTGTCTTAGGGGTAACTGGACACATCAGACCAAGCTATTTCTGCTAACCTTCATGAACCATAACCCAACCTTATTGTATGCACGTTTCATAAGAAAGGTGCTACAGTTTTAACTATAGTATATGATGTAATGGCTAGCACGTCTGCCTCACACTCGCAGACGGTCCTGGGTTCGATTCCCGGTATGAGCGAAGAGTGTGGAAAACTCTTCATTAGGATAAATTTCCCTGTGCACTCAGCAGCTAATTGAGTACACTCTAAGCTGTGTGATTAGGATGGAGGTATCCCTTCGGTGGACTTGCATCCTGCCAAGAGGGTGGTCATAAAAATGTGTAAGAATAAAGTACTGGTCTCAACTAGACTTGAAACTTGCAAGGATCACTAAGCTGACGCATGCAACAGGAACCGGATCTTCGTCACTCCATTCGTAACTCCATTGGAAGATGTCTCTTAAGAGACACTTTACTTATATTTTGTACGTTTTCAGTTATTCATGTTCAACACATTCCCTTTCAACAAAATATTAATTAACATTTTATCTAAATTCAGAAAAACAAAAATTGAATATCTTCCTAATGAATCTGTTAGACTATCTCAAATCAATATGTTCTTCTTTCATATCAGTGACATTAGATACATTTCATTTATACATTGGAGCATCTTCTCTGCACAAGTCAATGTGTTGGTGAGGAACAAGGAAAAACCTATACTCTCTGCAAATGAATGGGTTCTCCTTTTGTAATAAATTAGTAACAATATTTGATACATTTAATTTTGAGCATCTTCTCTGCTCAAGTCAATATATTGTGAGTTAAACCTGACAGCTTTTCCACTTATCATTCTTTTAATAAATCTTTTTCTCTGCACTTTTCTTGTAAATATTCTCATATATTGCTGATTGCAAAAAGCAAAATATTCACTGTTTTAACTAAAGTATATTTTGTACATTTTCAGTTTCTTCCTCTACTTGTTTCCTTTCCAAAAAACATTAATCAACATTTTTATTTGAATTCAGAAAACAAAAATTGAATATCTTCTTAATGACATTTGTTAAACATAAGATATAAAGATGATGAGTTTGACATGATGACATTTGTTTTGTTGGTTAAAAATCAATTTTTATATTTTTAATCAATAATTCAATATCTTTTGTGCTTGATTAAAAATAAAAATGATGGTAAAGTAAAAATGACAAATATTTAATCATTGTTTGTGGTTTAGTTAAACTATTTTTCTTTGTTGTTTATATTTCACAACGCCATGTACCCCCAACTTTCCTCGGGTGTCTGTTTTGTTCTGAAATGTTGAATCTGGTTTTGGGGGAGCGTGTGTATCCTTGTCACAAACGTCACGTCCGTTTTTTTTTCATCTCTGCCTTTTGGGGTTGTCTCCCATTGACTTCTGTGCTTTGTAGGTTGTCTCCATTTGATCATTTCAGTGGCCTTGTGACCTGCTGTTAAGTTTTGTATGTGCTTACTTCTCTTGGGCCAAGAATCCCTTCCTAATCAATGTTTTCCATAAGCATTTCATGTCGATACTCAGGCTGCTGAGCATAGTATGTTGGCAGATTCCTTCAGCAGTTTTATTCACTAAAATGTTTCTCAGTCTATTATTTTGACCTCATTCCACAAAGGTTAGTGTGCACCATTCTCCCTCCACGCATGGTCATCCATACCAGATTTTAAAGTGTCTTCATGCATTACAACTTTTTGGTGTGCCTCCAGTCTTTTTAGGGGACAGCTGGTCTCATCCTTGTACTCTCTACCATAACTGCATGGAATACTATGCATGCAGTACTTGGTCATGTTTTCTTTGTAGGTTTTATTTTTGAGGGTGCATGCAAAAAAAGCACAGAGGTCAAGGGGAGACAATTCCAAAAGCACAGGGACCAGAGGGAAATGGGAAACAATCTGCAAAACACAGACACAAAAACCGGATGTGACATATATGTGAGCGTGATATGCATGCTGCCCCAAAACTAGATTCAACATTCCAGAGCAAAACAAACACTTAATCATGTTTGTTTTGAGAACAGTAATATATATCTATACTTTTTGACTGAACATGTAATATGTTGCAGTTCATACAAATACAAACTGAGCTATTGAAATTTTATAATTGCAAATAATACATGTCTACTATTTATTTACATTAATAATTCCTTTTTTATTCACAGATATCAATTGCAATAGAGAACAAATGAACCTCTGATGGGAACTCATAAATATTGTATGAGGAAAGTGTAATCATTTCAATGTTGAATACAAAAATCAGAAAAACCAGATTCTTGTAAAATGTGTTGATTTGCATTATAGGATGTTTATAAGAAATGATATTTACAAAAACATGCTAAAAAATAAACTATATTCCTATGCAGATTTGATTTGGTAAGGTTTTTTTTTCAAAGATAAATATATATTGGAGAGAAGTCATATTCTTGTGGGTCTCCATTTTCACAGAATCCAGCTTTAAGAAATAAACACAAACGCAGTTTTATACTGGAAAGTAACATCATTTCAAAGTTTATAGACTGGCATATTCAAAAGATTCAAATTTTTAAATGAACATGCAGTCACATACTGGGAAGAAATCTTACACTTGCAAGGTGTGTGGCTCTGAATTTTCACTGAATTTATATTTGAAAATACATATGAGAAGACACAGTGAAGAGAAACCATATTCTTATGAGATGTGTGGATCAGCATTTTCCATAAATTCAAATTTGCAAAAACACACAGGAGAAAAGTCACATACTTGTGATGTGTGTGGATCAACATTTTCACGGAATTCATCTTTAAAAACGCACATGAGAACACACACTGGAGAGAAGCCATATTCTTGTGAGGTATGTGGATCAGCATTTTCACAAGATTCAACTTTAAAAAAACACATCCGAACACACACTGGAGAGAAACCATATTCTTGTGAGGTGTGTGGATTAGCATTTTCACAAGATACAACTTTGAAAAAACATATGCGAACGCACACTGGAGAAAAACCATATTGTTGTGAGTTGTGTAACTCAGCATTTTCACTGAACATGAACTTAAAAAAACACATGCGGACACACACTGGAGAGAAACCATATTCTTGCGAGTTGTGTGATTCAACATTTTCACTGGATTCTTCATTAAAAACACACATGAGAACACACACTGGAGAAAAACCATATTCTTGTGATGTGTGTGGATCAGCATTTTCACAAGATTCATCTTTTAAAAGACACATGCGAACACACACTGGAGAGAGACCATATTCTTGTGAGGTGTGTGGGTTGGCATTTTCACTGAATTCAAATTTGAAAAAACATGTACGATCACACACTGGAGAGAAACCACATACATGCAAATTGTGTGGATCCGCATTTTCACTGAATATGAATTTAAAAATGCACATGAGAACACACACTGGAGAAAAACCATATTCTTGTAAGGTTTGTGGATCAGCATTTTCACTGAATTCAAATTTGAAAAGACACATGCAAACACACTAGTGAAAAAGATGTGAGATGTGTGTATTTGCATTTTCACGGAATGCATCTTTAAAAGACACATGAGAACACACATTGGAGACAAACCATATTCTTGGGAAGTGTCGATCATTATTTTCACTGAATTCAAACTGAAAAAACACATGTAAACACGTGGATATTTATTTTCACATAATTTATGCAAACGTACACTGGAGAGAAACCACATACATACAAATTGTGTTGGTCAGCCCTTTCAGAGGATACATTATTGAAGATTCACACTTGAACACACTCAAGACAGAAACTATATTCTTTTGAGGTGTGTGGATCAACATTTCCCCTGAAGTCAAAAGAAACACACATGCGAACGCACACTGGAGAGAAGTTATATAATTGTGAGTAGTGTGGAATGGAATTCAGCTTTAAAAACACTTATGTGAGCATGCACTGGAGAGAAACCATATTCTTGCAAAGTGTGTGGATCAGAATTTTCATAGGGTTAAAGATTTTAAAAGAATGTGTGAACACACTAGAGAGTCACCACACATTTCTGAAGTATGTGTATCAGCATTTCAAAACTACACACTAGAGAGAAAGTGTGTGGATTGGCATTTTCAAGGGTTCATGTTTAAAAGATCACTTGCAAACATGTTAGAGAGCAACTGTATTCTTGTCCAGTGTGTGGGTTTTCCATTTGAAAGAGTTCCTATTAAAAAACAATCAAACATGGAAACACACTAGAGATAAATCATATTCCTACAATGTATGAGAATACACCTGCTAAAACAAGAAAATGATATTCTTTTGAAATACATTATTCTCATACTCATTATATTGGCTATGATTGCTTATTCTTCAATTTGTATTTTTTGTGTCCTAAAAATCAGTATAGTAAACAAAATGAAGATATTTTATACAAACTAGTTTACCTTTTCAAAAATAATTAACCATTACTAATTTTTGATTAGTATTTTCTTATTTTCATATTTGTTTTTACCACCAACTTTCGAGTACTATTCACCTTCTTCCCAATATTTAGTTGTTTCTTTTTTATCACAACTCAACTTAGGCTGTCAATCCATGACTGAGTAAACAGCACAGATCAGGAATAAAAAATAAGTTCCCAGTGAGACTCATACATTCCTCTTGCCAGGGAAGCCTGGTTAAACGCACCAGCTGCTTTGCCATCTAAGTTACGGAAGTCCAAATCCAACCTTAAACTCACTCTCTATTGTGATCCAGTGCCATGTTTATATTTGGTTTCTGTACTGGTAGTATTAGTAAAGCAATTTATTCATTCAACTACTATTCACCTTCATCCAAATTTTTAGTTTCTTTTCTTTTCTTATCACATTTCCTGTCAATCCATGACAGTGAGTAAATAGTGCAGATTGGAAATAAAGAATATGTTCCCAGTGAGACTCGAACTCACATAACTCTTGGTTGCAATACTTTATCCAATAAAAATTACTGATACTACCAATACAGAAACCAAAAGCAAACATGGCACTGGAGAGTGGGTTTAAAGGTTGGATTGGTTTTCTGCAAGCTATCAAAGTTCCTGTAACTTAGCAAAGAAGCTGATGCGTTTAACCAGGCTTCCCTGTGGCAAGAGGGAAATGAGTTAGTCTCACTGGGAGCTTATTTTACATTTCTGATCCTCATTGTTGTAGATTAATAGCCTGAGTTGTGATAAAAAAGAAACAACTAAAAATTGGCATGAAGGTGAATAGTAGTCGAAAGTTGGTGGCAATAGTATCTTCTTTTATCTTTATTGCTTTTCATCATTAATACTAGTAATGGTTGACCATGCTTCAATATAATTACTTATTGTGGCTGAACCATGGCCATTTAACATTCAATCTGTGATTAATGAAACAGCTTTGTCCTGTGTTGCAGATTTTTCACCTCATTACCCTTTAAGAAAATAGGAATTTCTTAAATTTACAAGATTTAAAAAATGTTCAATGAAGTAATTCAAGACAAACTGGATTTTCAAAAAGTTTTTTTTTATTTCTAACTACCATATAAGTAATTAAAATGATCTCATGTATAGGTCAACCCTTGATTTATGGTCATGAAATCATTAATATATGGTATGCTTTGTGTATAGGTTGACCCACGTTTTTGATAATTGCTGCATTTAGGTCAGCACAAAACCTATATTTTCCACTTAACCTAGCTTAACCCAACATTAAGGATGCTGTGCTACATATTAGCACTGTAGTGGAACAACAAATTATAGTAATAAAGCATCATATTTTATGGAGTTATGAACAGGCCTACAAGGCATATACATAATACATACCATAAATAAGTTTTAAAATAAAAAGTACTGTACACCTAATATTTATTCATTTTTCTGTAGAAAACTACTATTAGTTAAATTTTTGTCTTGCTACACTGTAGTGCACCACAAAACTTTAAACTCAGTGAAAATTTTGAATAATTCCATTACCATTTGTGATTATAAGGTTGGTTATCTTATAAACACTGTCCAATAGTAAAAAGTTGAGCAGTGATCACGAGTTGAGTACTTTTAACAGAATTTTTATTATTGTAAATCTTTATTGCCACTAAACTTTAAACTCATGGACAAATGACATGGTATAAAGGATTAAAATTTCAATTTATCAGTTTCTGTTGTTAAAAAGAGTGTAAAGTCTACACAGTATAGGAAAGAAACCAAAGCTGTCCAATGTGTGCTAGGATAGACTATGATTCTGAAATTCAACTATCACAATGATGCATTGTAATATTAATTGTAAAAATAACAAGACAGTTTTATTATTTTTCTACATCTAAAGGTATAATGATATTTTATATATGATATGATAAGCTAGCCTGTGTTAATAATTTCTATATATGTAGACTGTTGAAACCACATCATATGAGAAGCTACCCAATTTTAAGTTCATGACCTTATTTATTGAAGGCGTTGCATATCTTTTCATTAATAATTGGTATATATTTTATATGTTCATCATTTGCTGGTAGTAACCATTAAATCTCTTTCATTTTTTAAGCCAATGGTTGCTCCTAGTCCTTCCCTTTATGTTTGAATTTCAGCCTTACAAAATTATTACCCTTGTATAGGTCAACCCCAAATTCTGTGCTAAAGAATTTGGGCTTCAAACCTTGACCTGTATACAAGTATATATGGTACTTATTCTCGGGTTGACAAAATACATCTTGAATGTTAGATATTTCAGGTATATCTTTGTGTTTTTTAAAATTCATTCCAAAATATAAACTCAGTTCATTCCTAAAATTGGGTATCCATTGACCTGGTGCTGTCACACTTAAATGATCTACCACTCTAAAATGAAGAGGGCATGTTGCTGATTGTTGATCTTTTTCAAAAGTAGCTTGTTAAATAATTTAAGCAGTTCTTTAATATATGTTCTAAACAATAAAGGATTTTAACTGAATTTTGAGTTGTCTTTTAATTTGAAGAAAAATATAATGTTCAAATCTTTTTTCCCAGTTCTTCTTATACCTTATGAAATTAAAATTTGTCTCCATAATTCTTATGAAATAATTAAAAGACTTTTCCAATAGAGACTTATCTGTCATATATTTATGGAAAATTTAACAGATTTATTATAAAATTTACAGGTTTTCATATGGTTTTTTTACCATGGAAAAAGCCATCTTTGGCCATAAATGAAGAATTTCCCTTAGTTCTTAAAAATAAAACTTAAAATAAAATTGAATTTCCTGATTCCCTTAAAATGATTGATATGTCTTCTCCTATTCTGGCAATAATCAAATTGTTTGCATGATCTAGTAAAATGAAAAAAATGAGTAATTTATCCAAATAAAAGTCCTTAAAATTAGGTTTAGTTTGTTTTAACTTATATTTGCATTCCTCTCTCTCTCTCTTCCCCATTTTGTTCATTCTATGAGTTTGTCTTATAACGGTGAACATTTGTTAAGATATACTGTCATGAAAGGTCATTTCCGGGCCAACACCTGTGCAGAAGTGACTGGGGACCTTAGGAAATATGCGTAGGTGTCCAACAGCAGGAAATGACACACCAGCATGGGCATTCGAAACCCTATAAAGCTCAGGACAGAGACAGAGAAGATGGAGACAAGCAACCAGAGAGGCAGACCGCCTAAGCCGGGCCAGAAGGCACAAGACCGGTGTCCCTGTTGGGGACAGACTGTTGGTTCTCATTATCTCTCTCCCACTCTTCATTCTTCCTCTCCCACTCTTCATTCTCCGGCCAACAAAATATATCTTAATAAATTAAAAATATGTCACATATTTTTACAAATAACTTTTGAGTCATCCTTCCTTTCTCACCAAGTTCAGCATTTCCTCCCGCAAGTAAGCAACCAACGACAAGACATCTTATGTCTGCTGAACGTGTAAAAGGATATGCAACACATTTACAAGTAGAAAACAAACAGAATTATGAAGACTCGTATTCAATATTTGATTCCTTTGTTGTGTTTATCTTTGCAAAAATAGAATTGTGATTTACAGATTTTCATAGGTTAATAAATGAACTGTGTGGTTCCAAAATGCGATAAGTACCATTTAAAAATAAAATTCTCTTATTAAAACCATATAAACTGCATATAAATAAAAAGGTTGTAATAAAAAATTCAAATCCTGAATTCGATTTTTAATTTAATTAAACACATTTTATTTTTGAATGTCGCTTATCGCATTAACAGATCAAAGCTCAAAGCTGTAATACTGGAGAGGAAGTATGTAATGGTTTTCCATTTAGAAGTTAGTCACCAAATTTTGTTCAGTAGACCAAATGGACCACTGGGGAGATAGAATGTTAATATTTTAAACTGGAAGAAGGAATTTCTAGATATTTTCCTTCCAAGCCGAAATTTCATTTAAATTGTAACTCTTTATTTTGTCTTATAATTTCATAGGTTGACACAGTGGTGTAGCTAGAGATATTGCACTATCACTTAATTGGTAAAAAACCACCTCAAAGGTTGAATTATTATTTATCCTTGTTATTCTATAATGTCAGTAGAAATGCAATAAGTGAATGAGTGAACTGCTTTTTTCAAATAGCCCTCCCCAGCTATGCCTCTGGGTTGGCATATTATTTTCCATGTCTTACTTGGCTTAAAAATCTGGGATTTGTTGTTGGTTAGTTGCAGTTTAATGCAAATTCTCATGGTTAACCGGTTTGCGAGTGTAAAGTTTTCAACCCCAATTATCTCCGGGTTTACATTGTTACCTAAATAATTTTTAGTTGATAATTTTCTACAGTCTTTCTTCTTATTAATAACATAAAGATTATTATGATAAAATTAATAGATTACAAATTCCACACATTTTTATTGATACATGTCATTTTTTGTCAAAAGTCTGTAGTAGTTGCTATATATATGCATTTATGATCCCCCCCAACTTTTTTCGTTTTGTTTATACTATACAGCATATTTTCTACAATGTGGTTTTTGGCAGCAACACTCAAAAAAGTATTCATATTAATTTATTCGTGACTGAACCACGAATTATTGAAATTGCGAATGGAAAACTTCTTGATAAAGCAATAGAATTCAAAGTGAAACATGTAATTGTTTAATTTTTCAAAAGAAAAACAATCTTTTTTTAAAAGAAAAGAAAAAAGTAATCTTTTATTATGAGAATTCATTTAATTATTGTTTTTTTCTTATTTGGTTTATATAAATACATATATAGTGAATGTAAAAAGAATTGAATAATAATTTTGACTTGATGTTAAACAATACGCCCTTATTTAATTTTAGTTATGTAAACAAAAAACTTGCAATAATGATAACGATAGCCATTTTAGCCTTCTATACTTTAAAATTCTAAACTTTACTTTTTGTTCAGTCTTAAAAATGCGTTATTTTGCTTCCAGAATCACGGAACTGTTTGGAAATTATAGTCTATAACCATCTAGAGTGAAATATCAA
>VCCN01006885.1:4564024-4574458 GCA_006491835.1 Architeuthis dux | reverse complement strand
TTCGAAGTTACAGACAGTTTAATTTTTCTGTTGTGAGAGAAGAGAGACATATCCTTCAAAGAAGTAATTTGTTGTTGTTATTGACAACATTTAAAATTAAACATCTAAAAACCTGCTTTACAAATGAGCTCAATTAATCTATAGCTTATAGCAAGGGTTGGCAACCTGCAACCCGCAAAAAGATTTTGGTAGTTGGCCCAGGAATGCTTTTCCCTAATTCTGGGTGTTTTATGCGACTACATCGACCAATCATCTTACACTGGCTCCAGTTTCCATTTAGTTCAAAATCAAAATATTTCACTTCAACTGGAGACGGAAACCTAATTTAACGGCTATGTCCAGCTACAGACCTGAAAAGGCTGATCAGATAAAAAGAAGCTCTGATGTTACACTGGTGCCAAGTTCCATTTCAAAGCAAGGAAAATGGAAGTTGAGTGACTAAAGACTAGTTTTGGAAACAAACATTGTTTTGCCAAGAAAAGTGATGAAAATGAAGGAAATATTCATTCCAGCTACAATGTCTCAAAACACATTGCAGAAAAAAATGAAGCCTTTTACAGATGGAGAGTTTATCAAAGAATGTTTACTGCCAGTGGTGGATATTGTTTGTCCCAAAAAGAAATCTTCATTTGCATCTATCAGCTTGTCTGCAAGAACGATCGCCCGGCAAGTTGAAGAAATGTCAGCAGATGTAAAATGTTCTTTAAGGGATGCCTGCAACGAATTGCAATTTCTTCAATTGCAGTTGACAAGAGCACATACTTGAGAGATACTGCTCAACTTGCAGTGTTCATGTGAGGAGTGACTTCAAATTTCCAGTTAATTCCCATGAAGGTCACGGTTACTGAAGCAGACATTTCTGAAGCTTTATTGAAAATGAATATCAGAAATGAAGCTTGATATATCAAAACTAATTGGAATCACAACTGATGGGTCACCAGCAATTGCTGCAAGAGAAAATGGAAAAACTAGGAATCACACAAAAACTGTTTAAGATTCATTGCATTATCCATCAGGAGGCATTATGTGCCAAGTCTTTGAAATTAACATGTCATGGACATCTCTGGGAAGGCAGTGAATCTGATTCTATCTTGTGGATTAAATCACCAGCAGTTTTTGTTGGATAAGGAGGAAGAATATGAGGACCTGGCTTATTTCTGCAATGTATGCTGGCTTAGCTGACTGTGTAGGGTATTTGCATTGCATGAAGATCTGGCAATATTTCTTCAAAGCAAAAGTAAGGATGCTTCACATTTTCGTGATCCTGATTGGCTTGCAACCTTGGCATTTCTTGTGGATATTACATCTCATTTGAATAACTTGAATATACAACTTCAAGGAAAATACCAGCTGGTACATCAGATGTGTGGTCATGTTGTGGGTTTTGAAAGAAAGCTGCAATTGTGGGATTGCCAACTTCAAAGAGGAAATTTTGCATATTTTCCCACTTTTCAAAAATGTAAAGAACAAGATCCAGACATTTTTGTGAATGTGGTGCAAGAATTGAGAAGAGAGTTTTCATCTGATTTTGCTGATTTTTGTTTGAGTTCAAGCTGTTTGTTACTCCATTTGATGTGGAAGCGGACACTGCACCAGAATATTTTCAAATGGAATTGTTTGAGATGCAGTTTGATGACTTATTGAAATGGAAATTTAATTCTGAAAATGTGTCAGTGCTTGACTTTTAAACTATATTCAACATAGTGGGAAGGATCCTAACTTAGTGGACCATGCAAAAAAGTGGGTATCATTGTCTGGCAGTACTTATCAATGTGAGCAGTTATTTTCAAGAACATACTAAGAAGCATTTGAGAACAAGATTGACTGATGCCCATCTGGACAATGTCCTGCTATTGGCATCAACAAGTCCGACACCCAACATTGAGAAACCTTCAACCAACAAACAGCCTCAAGATTCCCATTGATTCATCGACTGTTTGCATCAAAATTAGGTAATTTACTTCTTTTTTTTATTATACTTACTTTATCACAAATAAATGCATCATGATCATACATTTTATGTTTTAAAGATTCTTTGTGTCTTTTTGATAGATTCAAATGATGCCTTGATTGAAATAAATTGCGTTCTTTGATTACTAATTGGCATCCTTGGTTAAGCACAGATGATTTTCATTGATTTGAGGCAACATATAACTAGATGTATTTAAATGTATAATTCCCATATGTCAAGCTTTGGAGTTTCGTAATAACAAGAATTGAGTTTCAAGTTGTCGAGAAAAACAATCTTTTTCTTTCTTGGCTTCCATACTTTAAAATTATGGACGTTTGCTGTTGATGGATACTAACAAAAACTCTGCTATTTGAAATTATGTGATATAATTTGATGTTTTTCGAACGAATATTACTTTATTTCATTGAATCAAGTTACATAGAAAAATATTGACAAAAACAAAAGTTGTTAATAATTTTATTTATTGCCGTCACTGGACAATGTGTCATTCGATTTGTCTCTTCGAGTGTTTTAATTAATAGTGAGATTTTGATATTATAAAGGCAATAAATAAAATTCATAAAATCTTTTGTTTTTGTCAAATTGGAAAGATTTTCAAATTAAATTAAAATTCAAGAACAGCATTTCTATTTTTTGTTGACATCAGAAAAATAGATACTACTTTGATCTTAACTAAATGCAGCAGAAGCTACATTTTGATCTGGACCAAAGGAATATGATTGTGTCCTGAATCTTTCTAGCGAAGCCAAGCAACAACTCAAGAACTAATTTTTTCAAGTTTAATTACATTTTTAAAGTGTTATTTCTCTAATCATTCGCAAAAATTCATTATAAAATATAATGTGTTTTATCATCCTGTTCTTCCAATGAAGGCCCTTTTAAGATGTGAAATAAAATTATTTTTCAGAAATTTCAGTTTTCTTTTTGTTTTTTAACCTCTAAATGGTACAAAACAAAAAGTATTCGATGAAATGGCAGTTGCTGAAAAGCCAAGTTGGGAAAACTGATGTTCGTCAAACAGGTTGTCTCCAAATCGTCCGCATGATGAAACTTCTGTCAGCTGAATATGTGTCGGCAATACATCGTTCAACGAAACAACTACTAATGTTTCAAAATATATATATTTTTGTAATTTTATAATATTTAAATTTCTTAAATGAGTTGAAATATACACTGTGCCTATTTTGCCTTATTGATAATACGGCCCTATTTTGCCTTAATGATAATACGGTAGAAGTAAATAAAAGTAGATTGAATATCAGAAAATTCTTTTTTAGCAATAGAGTGGTGGGACTTTGGAATAGATTACCGGAACATGCTATCAACAGATGTAAATGATTTTAAGAATTATGATGTTTATTACACCACCACAAATGTTTAAGGCCCTAGATATTGTGTAAATATGATTGTTATGATGTGTGCTTGTATATATAAATAGGATACTTTATTTTGCACTCAAATAAAATGCTATGTATGTATTTTAACATTTACTCCTTATTATGTCTATAAAATATTTTTTTAAAAATCCAACCCCCCATAACAGGTTTTTAGTGGGGGGTTCAAATTGCAATGTAAGTTTATGCTAAATTGGTCCCTTAGTTTGTGTCTGGCAGTGTTTATGCTTGTTTTTTGAAAATTCAGACTTTTTTTAGTGATCACAGCACAACAAAAGGCAAGAGAAGTAACTTATTCATTGATCACCCCTTTTTCAATTCTTTTAATTGATTACCCTCAATTTATTTCCAATCCACATTGTTTATTTAATTTGTCATAGAATAGCAATCTGAGAAACTATAACATATCAGTAAAAGATTTGTATCTCTCTTTGAGTATGGTGACCAGGCCTGTGCACAGTACTCTAGGCATGGATGGACATAAGTCTTATATAGTATAAGGAACAAGTCCTTGTCTATATATGAAAAGGTATGCTTAATCAGTCCTAGCACCCTGTTCACCTTAGCAGCAGCACTGGCAATATATTTGGAGAATGATAGTTTATCAGTTACTATGATACCAAGATCCTTTTCATCATTTACACTATCTAGTATATTTCTGTTCATACAGTAATCGTAACTCGGATTTCTATTTCCTACATGTAGCACCTTACATTTATTTTCATTAAAAGCTAACAACCATTCTCTTGACCATAGCATTAATTTATCTAGGTTCTCCTGTACTATTACTTGGTCAACCGTTCACAAGACTGGGTGGTACAATTTGGTATCATCTGCAAAGATTTTACATTTTATAGATATTGAGTCTGGTAGATCATTAATAAATATTAAAAATAGTACTGATCCAAGCACTGACCCCTGTGGCACACCACTACTTACACACCTCCACTCAGATTTAGAACCATTCACACAGACTTTCAAAGTTAGTTTGCCAGCTATGCCACATCTTTGCAGTTTGTAGATCAGTCTACAATGAGGAACTGAGTCAAAGGCTTTTGTAAAATCTAGGTACAATGCATCAAAAGGAACACCCTCATCATACAATTGTGTCCATTCTTTGAGTGTAGTAAGTAGATTTGTTAGACAAGATCTTCCCCCTCTAAAGCCATGTTGTTTATCACACAATATACTCTTATTCTCGATGAATTTAACAATTCCTTTCTTCACAAGTTTCTCACAGATCTTACACACTTGCAAGGTTAAACTCACTGGTCTATAATTACCAGTTACAGCCTTGGCAACTTTTTAAAATATAGGTATGACATTCACTATTTTCCATATTTCTGGAAATTCACCCTGGTCTAAAGATTGCCTCAGAATACAATACAGTGGGAGATACAAAACATCCACAGATTCTTTGAGCACTCATGGATGAATCTCATCCAGTCCCATTGCCTTATTTGGGTTTATATTGGTTAACAACTTTTTTACATCTGTAGGTGTGAAGAAAATATTTCAAGGATAGAATCTCCTACCCATCCACTACATTCAAAAGGATCTGCCACCCCATCGCCATAGATATGATGCATGAAGTCATTAAACAAGATTTCACATTTATCATCTTTCTTAACAAATACAGATTGATAGAAATGATTTAGTTCCTTTGCTATTTCCTGGTCCTCATTTACATCACAACCATCATCCATTTTAAGTTTAGAGATTGTTCCTCTCGACTATGTCTTACTGTTTACACCCATGAAGAAAGCCTTCAGATTTTACTTAACTCTTTTACAAAGATGTTTCTCATACTGCTTCTTGGCAATTTGTAATTTCTTATTCGCTGCATTCCTTCTTCTCACATACTATCGATACCTAGTATATGTTCTACATTCTAGATACGTCTTCCACGTGTAATATTTCCTTTTCACACTTTTAAGTATTTATTCTGAATAATTAAGAAATAACTGATACTAAAACATCATCTTCGGCTTTTGGAAAAACAGTGATTGACAATTTTCACCATTTTCTGGCATTTTACAGAACCTGTAGGACAGATTTTATAAACAACTAATCGAGAAAATAATCAACAGATTAAACTGTAAAAAACACAGAATTAAGAACAAATAAATTGGAGAACCCAAATTCTGTGTCACATTCACAGTCTTTGAAATGAGGTCTCTGTGCCCTGCAGCCACTACTTTCACAGGGTCATATCTAATACAGACAAAAATATACAGTGGGAGAGGGATATAAAGAGTGAAAAAGTATACATTTACCTGCATATACAGTGTATATGAATGTAAATGTATACTTTTTCACACTTTCACTCCACCACTTGGTCACTGCTTTCACAGGTTCATATCTGACACAGGGAGAGGGACATAAAGAATGAAAAAGCATACATTTACATACATCCTAGGTTCAGTTTGTAATTTGCTAAGTGACCATTTAAAAAAATCCCTTTTGTCCCGGTGGGGTACTGGGGAAGATCTCTGTTCGTCCCAAACACATTTTCTAACACCCTCGGGATGCCGTTAGTCTTGAGCTCTGTGTTATGTCAGCAAAAGAGTTTCCACAGAGCTCGTAACAACTGATTCTATACAGTGAAAAAAAAGTTTGATGATTGAAAGAAAGTAAAAATAAATCTAGTTTTTAAATGTTGTCTCAACTATTTAAAAATGGACAAAAATAACTGAGTTAATCATTCTTGAAATGATACACATAACTCAAAAAATTCAGATCATTTATTGAAAATAAAGACATGTATACTCATAAAATTATTTAAATTTAAAAAAATCCTCAATGTATCTTGAGAGAAAGGATTTTTTAAAAATTTAAATAATTTTATCCATATATTCAACACAAATATAATTTCTCTCTAGTGAGATTTTGAGCAAGCATTTTCACATTTGATATCTATGAAAACACAAATCCATACCTATTTCATGGATATGGTTTCTTACAAGAATATTTGTATATTTTAAAATAAGATATTCTATATATATGTACAGGTGCGGATCAAGGAAACGGGAGTCCAGGTGGTCCAGCCCGCACCCCCTGTTTGGGCAAAGCACAATTGAAAAAATATTTTTAAATATCTAGATAAAAAAATTTTTAAATAAAAAACAAATAATACCAAATAATCATAAATCAACCTTAAAAACACAAATTTATTATATCCATTGTCTAATTAGACACATGGAGTAAAAAAATAAATGGACCCCTGCTCAAAATCCTGGATCCACTCCTGGTGTATCAAAAAATGTCATGAGATTATTGTCTATCTCCTGTATGTATTCTTATATGTCTTTTTAAATGCGATTTGTGTGAAAATCTATGTTCACAAATGTCACAAGAATATGGTTTCTCTCCAGTATGTGTCCGCATATGCATCTTCAAATCTGAAGTTCGTGGACACACATATCCACAAATGTCACAAGAATATGGTTTCTCTCCTGTATGTATACGTTTATGCTTTTTTAAATCATAGCTTCGTGAACATTCATATCCACATATGATGCAAAAGTATGGCTTCTCTCCAGTGTGCGTTCGCTCATGAGCTATTAATTCTGAGCTTGTTGAACATGTATATCCACAAAAGTCACAAGAGTATGGCTTCTCTCCAGTGTGTGTTCTCTTGTGCTTTTTTAAATCTGCACTTCTAGAACATGCATATCTGCATAAGTCACAAGAATATGGTTTCTCTCCAGTGTGTGTTCTCTTGTGCATTTCTAAATTAAAACGTTTTGAAGATGCATATCCACAAATATCACATGAGTATGGTTTCTCACCAGTATGTGTTCGCTTGTGTGTTTTCAAAGCTGAAGAATCAGGATATGCATATCCACAAATGTCACAAGGATACGGTTTTTCTCCAGTGTGTGTTCGTTGGTGTCTCATGAAATGAGATTTTTTTGAACAAGAATACTCACAAATGTCACAAGAAAATGATTTCTGTCTCATTTCTGTTCTTTTTTGTATTTTTAAATCTGGAATTTGTGAACTTGAAGATCCATATAGTTGACAAGATTGGGGGTTTCCTCCACTATGGATTTGTTTTTGAAGTTTCATTGTAGAACTGTCTGATGAAAGGGACATTTTTCCAGTTGAAGTGTCATCAAATATCCTCATTCAAATGCAGCTTCACATATCTTCAAGTAATTAAGGTCTCAGTAAAATACATTGGCAACAGGTGTCATAAAAATATTGAGAAATCCACAAAAATATAGTTTTCATCTAATTTATGATTACATAAAATCTTGTCAGCATTGCAATGTAGATTTATTGAACATCATGTTATGATATATGCTTAATACCTTTGGGCAAGGGGGGTGCGCAGCACAGAGAATGGACAGGAGCCGAGTTCCACAGTTTGTGTTCACTTCGAACTAATGCACTTGGGGAAGGCATGAATTGATTTCTCCCCTTAGCTATGAGTAAAATAGCGCAGGCTGAAGTGAGTGACACCACTTTGGGTGCTTGTCACCTCTAAGTCTAATTCACATATTGCAAACAGGCAGAGTAAGTAGTAATGTGATATGTGAAGCCATAGCCAGCGTAAGGGCACTACTTACTTTTTTTTACATTTGGAAAATCCATTCAGTCTCCACCATAAAGAACTGCAAATGAAAAAGAGAAAGTATTAAGGATAATATTTAAGACTTCTCAATTTGGCTTAGTAAGACACCAGCCTAGCAATCACTTAGTCGTGAGTTTAAATCATGGTAACAGGGATTTTACATATCGGTTTACACCCAACATTTTTGTAAGGATTGTTGTTCTTGTTAAAGTATAAAAGAAAAGTCAACTCCTGACTTTGTCTTGGAGTTTGACAAAAAACTGGATAATGAATTATTAAATTTAAATTTGGGAGAATTATATCATTAATCTGAACCAGGACCGGGCAGAGCTTGTAATAGGCTCAGGCCAGATGGGAAACATAGGCCTCATTTCAAACTGCTCATTAAGTAATTTTGTAATCAATGCTAAATAGATATGATTTATGTATGGGTATATACATATACATGTAAATGTAGTGTATATGATGTACTTGCAAGTAACAAAACAGAATAAAAGAATTATTCATAAACTCTGGCAAAGGCCCCCTCAGAATCATAGGCCCATGCTAACTGGCCTGCCTGACCACACCTCTGCCCGGGCCAAATCAGAACTGATGTGATTCCTGTTGAATAATCTTGAAGTCACAAAGTAATTTAGCAGTTAATCATCAACCCATTAATAAAAGTTTCCTTTCCGTTTTTTTAATTAATCAAAATAAAGTTAGGCATTTTAGATTAATTGCTTTAGATTAATACCATTTTGAGATTGATGGACAAACATTTTAGCATTTCTTGGTAAATGAGTTTGGCAAATTAGGACGACTTAACCGTCAAAGCATCCTTATGATGCAATCCATTTTTGACGGTTAAATTGTCCTACTTTGCCCCATTTCTTTTGAGATTGATGGTCAAACTTTTTAGCATTTCTTGGTAAATGAGTTTTATAAAGAGGGAAACATATCACCACTGATTCATATGACAGAATTTTATTTTTTCCTCCATCAATATTTCGACCGGTTAACCCTTTCATGCATCTGGTTGTTGTGCAACAACAAATTAAAATAATTACATCATTGTCATGTGACATACCTAGACCAATAAAAAGAGGCTTTTAATAGACTGGCATGAACAAACAATCACTGTCCATATTTAAAAAACGAGGCTATTGTAAGAGGGTAGCTAGCAAATTGGTGTTTTCACAAAGAAGAAATTATTTTAATTTGTTGTTGCACAATGACCAGGATGCATGAAAGTGTTAACTTACTATCCAGCCATATTAAGATTATTGTGTGTATACATATATATCAAATTCATGAATTCACTGGGGAATAATGTTTAAAAGGTACATAAAAATCAATCCTTGTAGCCACCCACCCTAAAATAAAAATTGAAAATAAGTAATTAGTTATGTTCTCAGAGAAATTGGGATGTTATTGTAATTGTGGCATGAAAGTGTCAGGAATAAATCCGATGTTGTGGTCAAAGGAACATTGAAGATTATTTGGGTCAGTGAATGAGACTAGTAGAGTTAAAAAGTCAGGATAGTGAAGCCTCTCACCATCCTCTTGGCCTTGTGCCACATTTTGTGTACTTTTTCACAAATAAATATTGATTCATAATTGCTGTGTCTACTCCAACTACTTATTTTTCTTTAATAGAGATTCATATTCTTTTGTTTCTGTCAAAAGAATGTTTGTCTTGAATTTATTATTAACTCATTCCCTGCTGTATATGTTGTTGCAACATTTGATGAATCAAAAGAAAAACTAGAAAGCACTCAATGCTGTATACACTAACTAAAAACTGAATAAAAACAAATTCCTGGATCCGCTCCAAAATGTAATCACTTCTTCCTTAGCTCAAGGCCCACCCTTCCACAAAATGTTTTTGAAATTCATGGAGAACTTTTGGAGATATCATGTGGACAGACAGATGGAAGTAAAGACACAGGGTAATACATATACCTCTCCTTAACAAAATATGAAGAGGAATAATTTCACAACTGAGTAATATAAATAAAAACAGCTAGGATTGTATTTGAATATAAGCTATGGTAGAATCCTAGTTTACGTGCACAAAATGAAGATAACTCCTGTTAGCCTTAAAATGAATAAGTAAGTCTTACAGGATTATTTCCTTCATGTAATTTGGTGATGTATACTTTTTCAAAAACAAAAAACAACAAATTTATTTCTAGGTATGCACAAAAAGGCCGAAAATTTCAGTGTGAAATCGACATGTGATAAATTTTTAAATTTGGCAAAAATCAGCATATTATTTTCGATATTTATTAAAGGATGAATTTAAAAAAAAATAATTTTCCATTCCAAATTTCGGAGAAGAATAATTTTTTTTTCATATGATGCCAACCCCAACTTTTATTAATTTGATGATTTAACTTATATAATCATGCTTTCATTGATGTTTATACTTTTTACAGATATATCCCTCGAGATATTAATTGTGCTTACCTTTTTTAGAATAATATCTAGGAACTGCTGGAATGGAA
>VCCN01006885.1:4546093-4557263 GCA_006491835.1 Architeuthis dux | reverse complement strand
CCTAAAACGTGAGTCCCCGGTCATGCGCGAGGCAGGCCGGGGAAAAAATAAAGAGACCGTGTGGACGAACCGTCAGTTCTTTCGCTGACGGCGGTCAGTCAACATCGCATTCGCCTTTGTCCTTTGTTCCCTTTTGCTTCATCCTTTTCCCCTTTCAGTGAGAATCCCACTAGCTGGGAGGCGGCTGGAAGACACTACATGTATATATCTCCTTCATGAATTAAATCCACAATACTTTGGCCTATAAAGTATACTTGAAATTTCCTTGTAAAATACTGAAATACCTATTTGTTAATCAACTTTTGTGGTAAATTAAAGTGTATTTTTGAATTCCTCATCTCGGAAAGCAATGATTTAGCCCTTTAAAGTACTCAGATATGTCAATTGGGAGACGAGATATGCAAATGAGGTAGTTCTTTACAACTTTTTTCTTGGAAACATCTTTTTCTGAAAGAGGACATCCTAAGGAACATTTTGGTATCCTAAATGTAGGATCATAGGGGTGTGGTACGGGTGCACGGTAGGCCCTGCTGGCCCCCGGACTATTTCTTTTACGTCTTAAACCAAAAAAATAAAAAGCACTCAGAGAGCGCATACCTCTGCCAACGCTATTGTCAGGAGAAGTAATTGTGCATGGATCCGCCCAAGAAATTAATCACTTCTTTCGTAGCCCACCCTTCCACAAAATTTCTTGAGAGCTTTTGGAGATATCGTATGAACAGACAGGAGCGTATACATAAATTTAAAAAGAAAACGGAAGAATATCTCTCAATAAAAGAAAATATTCCCCGATCCGACCCAATATTTAACCACTTCTTTCGCACCCTTCCAGAAAATTTCATTGAAATCCATCCAGAACTTTCGCATATATCATGTGGACAGACGGAAAGACGTGACCAAATACATATACCTTTTCAATTTGGTTTGCCGAGGTAACAAATGAAAGAATAATTAATTATGAAAGATTAAACGATTCCATTGATTGAGTGGGTCTTAATTTTTCTGAATAAAATACAGCAATACTCTGAATAGGTTGGTATTGATTAGTGCTGGTTTTGATGTAGTGTAGTAGAGTTATGGTATTGCAGTACAAATTAATGTAACTAAGTATAAGCTTTAAAAGAAGACACATTAAATTATAATCAGACCTTGAACAGATCAAAACGTTTTGAAACGAATTAACCGCACTAATCAAGGTATACCTGTAAAAATCTCATGTCTGTCATTTTTTTGATTAATTATCTCCCTTGTCGGTTCGCTCTTAAATTTAACCCCCAAATCTATAAAATTTTGTAGACCCTCCCCTTTCTTTCTCTAATATTGCCCTGACAAAAATCAGACGAAAGAAAACAAGTATAAGAAGTAAGTATAACGTTGTTCTCTTAATTTGTTTTGTTTACAAAATTAGAGACAGGCTCTTTGTATTTCTCATAAACAAATGACAATTAATCTTTCAATATATTTAATAATATATTTTCATCCGTCTAAAAATGATTTGAAATTATTCGGCTATAATCTTTTTTGAAAACTGTCGATGCAGATCGCCTGACAATTTTATGTTGATTTTATGGCACAATGTAGGGAAGGTGGTGTCCCCAGCCGTGGCGCCAGGAGAGGGGTCCAGACCCCCCCCCCCGGTAATTCGTGCAGAAATGAAGAGAAAACCGTGGGTGGGGATTGGGCGAGGCTAGTCGGGCGGGGAGACAAAAATAAATATACAAATTTTTAAAAATTATGACACGTCACCAGAAGTTTACATTTTTGGCAAACTTGTTATTGTGATGTCTAAAGTGTTAATTTCCAGCTAACTTTATAGCTAAAAATGTTTTAGAAATTCATTTAAAGTCCCTTTATCAAATAAGAACAAATTATTAATGAAAATAAAACGTTCACTTTTTTATTAAACTTACTAATTATTTTTTTAAATTGGCCAGATTTTCGGCTATCGTAGATTTTTATCGGATAAATTAGAAAAATTAATTTAGCCAGATCTAGCCGAAAAATGGTTAATTTGGCAACACGCGGTTGTCTACAACGGAAGACGTGACTTTTCGATCGGGTTCATTCAAGAATATTTTGTCGTATTCAAAAGACGAAATTGATGACATCTTAAAATAGAGCAGCACAATATAAGACTAAATCTTTCACTTTTTTTCTCATGTTATGTCAGGAATAAAGTTTTATTTTCCTGTTTTTATTATTTTTTAATGTTTCTATTAAAACTATTTCAGATTAAACCTAATAACGTATAACTACTTATTTACTCTTTAATGTGTTTTAACAGTACTTCTCCCCCTCTTGCACAAGTTGCGGAAGGTTCGATCAAAGTCTTGTGTATAGGTTACATCTTCATGCTCTGGCCATTTCCAAACCATCTAAACATGGGAATAAATTTCAATTCCTGATGAAAACAATTAAAATACAATCATAATAACGTTTAAAATTGAAAACGTGAAGTTAATGCTATGTTTCGTTGGCGTGCGAAGAACAGATACTACACTTTGATCTTGAACTAAAAGCTGCAAGAGGCACATTCCGATCGGGACCCCACCGATCATCAGATTTAGTCGAGTGCATTTATGGTTTTACCCCCAAAAAATTGCAACAAAAGGTTTCTCAACGGTTTTTTGTAGTATCTGGTGTGCTCAGTACCATACTAAAAGTCTAACAAAGTCTGACCACTGCAAAAGTGTTTTTTTCAAGATGGCGTCTAAGGTTTTTTTTGTAGTACCAAGTGTGCTCAATAACATATCAAATTCTACCACACTCTGACCATGGGAAAGGTGTAATTTTCAAGATGGCCACCAAATCCTTAAAATTCCCATTTAGTTATGTGCATTTATGGTTTGATCCACCCCCAAAATTACTACAAAAATTTTCTCAACGTTTTTTTTGTAGTATCTGGTGTCACAATAACATACTAAAAGTTGTCCACAGTCTAAACCACTGGAATGGTGTAATTTTCAAGATGCTGTCCAAGATAGCTGCTAAATCTTTAAATGCCCATTTCCAGTGGTCAAATTGTGGTAGACTTTTGATATGTTATTGAGCACACATGTATACTACAAAAAGCCATTGGAAAAACTTATCTAGGAGGAATAATGAACGAGTAATGGGCATTTTAAAGATTTGATGGCACATTGGATGCCAAAGATTATACCTTTCCAGTGGTCAAACCGTGGAGGACTTTTGATATGTCATAAAGCATACCTGATACTACAAAAGTCCATTGAGAAACCTTTTGTTGCAATTTTTTTTTCATAAATGCAGCAAACTAATTTGGCGATCAACTTGGACCCATCTTGAAAATTCTACTCTAATGAACGAGTAATGGGCTTTTTAAGGATTTGGCGGCCATCCTGAAGAA
This sequence comes from Architeuthis dux, assembly GCA_006491835.1. Classification (NCBI taxonomy): domain Eukaryota; kingdom Metazoa; phylum Mollusca; class Cephalopoda; order Oegopsida; family Architeuthidae; genus Architeuthis; species Architeuthis dux. The sequence goes on along the minus strand of VCCN01006885.1, from coordinate 4,553,896 downwards.
ACACCTTTCCAGTGGTCAGACTGTGGTAGACTTTTAATATGTTATTGAGCCCAGCTGATACCACAAAAAAACATTAAGAAACCTTTTGTTGCAACTTTTAGGGGGTAAGGTGTTTTTTTCTTCATAAATGCACTCGACTATTTATCCTCTATTGAAAAATGAAGTGAAATTAGGCGATTACTCGAGATATTTTCATTCGTCTTCTATTTTCTAATAATCGCATCAAAACTATTTTGGTGATTTCATTTGCTAAATGAATTTATTTTAATTACTCTGACACAGTATTCTTTTGTTTTGTGTCCTCAAAATTTCAGCCATTGTCGAAATCGTCTATCGATGCACAAAAAGGAACAGTTATTAGCAACTGATCAGAGATTAAAACCAAGTATTTATTGAATTCAATATATAGTATTTAATAACATCTTATTTATATGACTATTTTTTTCTATTTATTTATATTATTTTTCAATTATTTGTATTTATTTATTATTATATTAATATTTATTTATTATCATGGTTACAATGGATAATAATCAAAATTCTCTTATTTCTTTTGTAATTCCAAATAATATATATATATGTCTATTATCAGTGCTGGATTAACTATGTAGCATATGCCACAGCCCCACAATTTCAAGGGCACAGTATTAAATATTTGCAAGCTATTAATTCCAATTCAGTAATTCAGCACTTGCTCTATTATAGTAGTACACTGCCCTCAACTTTTATGAATGACTGTGTTTAGCCAATTATCACCTTTAATTGGGATTATTATTTTAACACAATAATTAATTGGAATGTGGTATCTATATGACACAAATACAAAGGTATTTGAAACTTTACTTTGAAATGTGTTATAACATTTATATGTATTTTCTTAATTTTGAAATGTTTTATAACATACGCTACAGGTCCCGAACTAGCTAAATCAGACCATGACTATTATTCTTTAAGAGTAAGATTTAAAGATGAAAAGTTTTCTTTCCTCTGGTTTCATCAGTTTTATTTTGAAGATCTGAAAGGCTTCGACACAGTGACACTTGTTTTGTTGGTTAGATATTAGGTTGTAAATGGTTTTTCTTATATTTTTTATCAATAAAGGAGTGTTATTTGTTTCTGATAAATAAAACTCATAAAAAGGGGAAAAAACGACAAATATATTTAAATTCCATTTAATTGTGCTTATTTGAAGAATAGTTATATAAAAATTCTATTCATGACTGAAAATTAAAGTTTTATAATAGCAGATAAAGCATGAGTCTACCGTTATCTTTAATAATACTTCTTCTTCATCCACAGATATCAATTATGCCGGAGAACAAATGACCCCATCTGATACCAAAAACACACTCAAGGTAAAGTATTTGTGTGCAGAGTATAGATATGTCATTAAACAAACGGATACTTACGCAAATGCACATTGGTGAGAAACCATATTCTATTGACTTGGGTGATTCAGCATTTTCACGGATTTCAAATTTAAAATCACATATTCAGAGACACACTCCAAGCAAACAATATTCATGTGAAGTGTGTGGATTCACATTTTCAAACTGTTCACAATTGAAAAGACACTTGCGTACACACACAGGAGTGAAACCATATTCCTGTCAAGTGTGTGGATCAACATTTTCAGAAAACTCTCATTTAAAAATACACATGCGAACACACACTGGGGAGAAACCGTATTCTTGTGAAGTATGTGAATCATCATTTTCAAATAGTTCAAATTTAAAAAGACACATACAAACACACACTGGAGAGAAGCCATATCCTTGTGAAATATGTGGAGAGGCATTTGCAGAGGGCTCATCTTTAAAAAGACACAGGCAAGCACACAAAGAAGAAAAACCTTATTCTTGTGTTTTGTGTGCATCAGCATTTTCACAAAGTTCTCATTTAAACAGACACATGCGAATACATACTGGAGAGAAACCTTATTCTTGCAAAGTGTGTGGATCAGCATTTTCACTAAATTCAATTTTAAAAGCACACATGCAAACACATACTGGAGAGAAACCATATTCTTGTGAGGTCTGTGAATCAGCATTTTCCCGGAGTTCAATTTTAAAAGCCCACATGCGGACACACACTGGAGAGAAGCCATATTCGTGTGAAGTATGTGGATCAGCATTTTCAGAGGGTTTCTCTTTAAAAAGACACATGCAAACACACACTGGAGTGAAGCCATATTCTTGTGAAATATGTAGAATCAAACTTTCTGATGATTCATCTTTAACAATACATATGCAGTTGCACACTGGAGAGAAAGCCTACTCTTGTGAATTGTGTGGATCAGCATTTTCACGGAATTCATCTTTAAAAAGACACATGCAAACCCACACAGGAGAGAAACCATATTCTTGTGAAGTGTGTGGATCAGCATTTTCCCGGAGTTCACTTTTACAAAGACACATTCGAACACATACTGGAGAGAAACCTTTTTCTTGTAAAGTGTGTGACTCAACATTTTCGCAGAGTTCACATTTAAAATCACATATGCAAACACACACTAGTAAGAAACCATATTTATGTGAAGTGTGTGGTTCAACCTTTTTACTAAGTTCATATTTAAAAAAACACATGCAAACACACACTGGAGAGAAACCATATTCTTGTGAGTTCTGTGGATGTCCATTTGCCAAGAGTTCAAATCTAAAAAGACACATGCAAATACACACAGGAGAGAAGCCATATTCTTGTGAAGTCTGTGGATTGACATTTTCACTGAATTCAATTTTGAAAAGACACATGCTTAAACACATCAATGAGAAACCTTAATTATGCAAGCTGTGTGGTTCAAATTTAAAATGTGCATGCAGGCACACACTAAAAAGAAATTCTACTCTTGTGTAGTATGTGGATGACTATTATAAAAAGTTCACTTGCAAACACACTGGAGAGGGATCATTTTGTGACATGTATGGATTGGTATTTAAAAAAAGCCAACACTAAAGGGAAATAATTTCTGTGGAGTGGGCGAATCTGCATTGAAAATACACCTGTAACATCATGTTAGAACAAAATGTTATTCTTACTAACCGAATACAGCTAATTTTTTTATTTTAATAAATCAACATAAGATTCAGTTTAATCTTTTTGCAATATGAAATATAAATATTTTGAGACAATATACAGATTCAAAAGTAAAATCCAAAATAAAAAACATTAATTTTTGTGTCAATATTTATTTTGAGAAAATAAATATACAGATTTATAAGTAAAATCAGTCAGATGTTGCCTAATCAATTATTAAAAAAGTTTTGACAAAAAGGTTTTTGATGAAACACCCATTCGTATATACAAAGTGTTCAAGGGAAAAAAACCTCCAGAATCAGTTTTATAGCCACAGTCATCACATCATGATCATCAGTTTTGGTTACATATACTTACCATAGCTTCGTTATCATGAGGATTTCTATGCAAATCATTAGAAAAATATGCATTTTAATGTCAACCAGAAAGTACAATATTTTAAGTATGGGAATCTGCCATTGCAAGTATTTTGACTGTTTTTCTTTCATCTGTATTTTTTCTTTTTACCACAGTGGTCTTTAGCCAGTTCATTTGTGGCAATTAAGCAAAACTGCAGGTTGTCTAGAATAAGGATTTATGGGTTGCAAGGTTGAGTCTCAGTCAAAACTACTCTTATTCCATCATCTAACAGTTTAGTGTAATAGTTAAAGAATGGATTGGCTAAAATATGTCAATACAAATGAAAAACAAATTGATGAAAGAAAATAAAAGTACTGTATATTCTTGAATATAAGACAAGATTCATTCCTAAAACAAAATGGCCCAAAATCGGCAGTTTGATTAATATTCAAGTGAGTAAAAAATGGCCAATACTTTTGCCTATATGAATACAATGTTAGTAGACACAATGCATATTAGCAAGTGATAATGCTGGTTGTTTTAACTCAATTCATTACCATGGTTTTATATGAAATACTATGTAGGTAGTATACAGTGCGTCTTGTTTAATATCCTTTTAATATCATTTTTTCAGGTAAGTTCATCATCACTGATGAGAATTTCACTTTTATGACCTGAAAACAACAATCGATATGTTGAAGATGAAAGATATTCATGTTTCAGTGATAGCTTACTAAGTGCCATAAGAAGTGGGTATATTAAAAAATATACAGTAATTTTATCATTACAAATACTTAATCTCAGAGCATGTTTACAGTATGAAATATGAACTGAAGAAAAACAACTCTGGTTAGTCACTCAATAGAAACCATCACGTGACCAACATCTTTTGGCAACATGCTGTGTTGGGGATGTAGTCCAAGAACTTTAGCACAGATACTATGGTCAAAATTAATCATTAATCCAGGAGCATTAGATCCAAACATTAAAATTAATTTAAACAAGCTGATTTTTGCAGGATAGTTGCAACATGTCACCAGAAACACTATACTAAAAATCCCCTGGAATCCCAATGGAGCTTCCCGAGAAATCCAACATGGCGCTCAAGATGGCCACCGTATTTAGACAAAATAGTCATACAATTGCAACCAAACCTGATAGAAATATGGTTTGGGGGTCTATTTCTATGTTTTAGAGGTTGGAAAATTGATTAAAACCCACCCTGATGTGATATTTTTGCAGGATAGGGTCACAAATTCAACATGGATCCCAAGATGGCAGCCATATCTGGTAGTCCAAAAACTTCAGCATAAATACTATAATCAGCTTTAAGATTAATCCTAACAAGCTGATTTGTTTGGTAATGATAGCTATTTCTATGTTTTAGAAGTTGGAAAATTGGTCCCAAGATGGCTGTCTCCAAGAGGGCAAAGCCATAACTTTGCAACCAGAACAGATAGAAAGTTGATTTTGGAGTAAATTTCTGTTTCAATGGTTGGGTAATTGATTTCAACCCATTATATTGGGGCCCATATTCATGTTTAGTCTTCAAAACCAAATACAACTCCTGAAATGGCCATCAGTAGTAACCATAGTTTTTAGAATTTCAGTCAGAAAAAGACAACATGATGATTTTTGTATACACATACAGTTGAGAAAATAGGCAATTTGAGAAAAGCCATTAATTTTCATCCTCTTCATCAGTAACAATTGGGTAAATATTCTGACATGTCTGACCATTACAATGGCTACACATTGGTGAACAATGTAACCCAGTTTTTCCACAACCTCAACATTTCAGCCAACCAGTTTTTCAGCCACAAGCAATCAAATTCAGAACGTTGTTAGGGGCAACCCAATCTAACAAATACTTTACCAAGATTTGATGAAGACTCAACTTTGTCGCCCGTAAATATAGTGGTTGAGCAAAAGTGACAGGACAGCATCCAAGATAATGCTTCTCAGAAAGCAACTGTACAAAAGATAGTGCAGATTAAATTGTACTGAGATTTGATAGGACTAGTTTAATAAAAGGAAGGATACCAATCCTACTGTTCTCATGATCCTCTCCCCTCACAGCTGCCTGCATAAAACCACTTCAGGATGGATTGTCCTCAATGCTGTCACAAAGGATGAATTTGGTTAGCCAAATGTTATCAAGAGACTTTGCCAACTTTAGAATGGTTGTATTAGGCTTGGGTGACTCCAGTGGGCAATAATTACCAATCTTAATCCTGAAGTTTCAGGTTTTTGTAATATTTGACAGGAATATCCCCATATGATCCCATAAATTCTACATTTTTTAGTTCTGTTGAACATTTCAAAACTTTTTGTGCAACTGATTCTGATGGTCTGACACATGCTATACCGGACATAGTGTGAAATCTGTTGTGACCAGTTAGTGTTGCCACATTGAAATCAGCATTATCTGTGTAAAAGCACTTAGTTCATAAAATGGTTATGATCTATCCAAAAAAGAATTGTTTAATCTTTGTATTTCTCTATAACTGTCAGAGAATTACAAACTAATTAGTATATCTATGAGCTCACAAGATGCATATGGACACATATGACGATGGAGAGTAAAGTTGGAGAAATGAATGATCTTGGTTGGCATGCTGGTACTATGTGCAATTGCTGTTATTTTCCAATCAGTGCTGGAAGGGGCATTAGCTGATCCTTTGATAGCACCTTACAATAGACTCAGCTATGATTCTGGAACCATTGCATCACTCTCACTGAGATCAGTAATATTTGGGTATTCTGATCAGTTATAAACTTTGGTTCTGATATCATCTCAAATAATAGAAGCAGCCATTTCAAATGTGATTAGTATCACAAAAACTAAATACAAATTATTTCCTTTGCTTGTTAAAATAAAAGTGGTCTCCTAGTTCGTTTTTAAGATAACCCTCTTCTCCAGAAAGAGAGTCATTGTGCAGAGAAGTGATTTATTGTGATGAATACTGACATTCACTGTTATTTTCCAGATACTGACATAATTCTTCAAATGCTCTGGCTTTGTGTAATCAATTTACCTGGCATTGTTAGACTTTGTGACATTCAAAACTTTTTCAAGGTTGGAGTCTAGGTAAAACTGGACACATTTGCAATTTTCTTTCTTCTGCCAATAAATCATGAGCCACCTGGATTCTCATTTTTACTTTTTTGCCCTATTTATAATTTCTTTCATGTGCTTTTTTATAACATTATGGTTTTTGAAAAGAATAAGCAATCTTCTTTTGTGTTGAATAGATGTGTAACTGATCATAATGTGGTTCCCCTGGGGGTAGAGCAACTTGCTTCTTCCCCTTTCTTCTTGAAACTTGCTTTACTTGACTTCTGGATATAATCTTTCCTGCACTTTTCATGAACTAAAAAAGGTGTAATCTTACTCTCCAATACAGCAGAAAGCCCATCCTCATGCTAGCACTTATAAGAGTTGACAGACCTTCTAATTGATACCTGAGTTGATGAGGACACATCCTCACCACAAAGGATACATAGATCAGTTGCACTTTTAGTTTTATCCCATGGAACAAACTCTAGAATATGACAAGCTTATGATCAATGATATAGAAATTTGAACTAAAAATAGGTTAAAGAATAAATAAGACAAAAAGCAGGAATATGGATAACTTCTAGCAAGGTCAACAATATATTATGGGACAAGCTGAGGGTTTATGTTTTTACCACCTGAAACATTAATACGCACTATTGCTGTATGGGATATGACAAGATTCAGCTATGGTAGCCTATACTTTGCCCAATCTTACATCACTTAGGTCCTGTGCAATCTGTACACCCTTTGGGCATCTTCAGCCCGTCACTCTTGACTCAACTATTAGTACACTACCTCCATAAACTGATAGCTATCATTGACGAAAATATCAGCTTGTTAGGATTAATCTTAAATCTGACTATAGTATTTCTGCTAAAGTTCCAGATATGGCAGCCATCTTGGGATCCATATTGAATTTGTGAGCCTATCCTGCAAAAATATCACATCAGGCTGGGTTTTAATCAATTTCCCAACCTTTAAAACATAGAAATAGACCCCCAAACCATATTTCTATCAGGTTTGGTTGCAATTGTATGACTATTTCAATATTTTGTCTAAAGATGGCAGCCATCTTGAGCGCCATGTTGGATTTCTTGAGAAGCTCCATTTGGATTCCAGGGGATTTTTAGTATAGTGTTTCTGGTATCATGTTGCAACTATCCTGCAAAAATCAGCCTGTTTAAATTAATTTTAATGTTTGGATCTAATGCTCCTGCATTAAAGATTAATTTTTTAAAAAGCGGGATGAATAATGAATAATTTACTTCTCTCACCTTTTGTTGGGTGCCGATCACCAAGAAAGTCTGATTTTTCAAAAATCAAATGTGAACACTGCCGGTCACAAACTAAGGGATCAATTTAGCATA
>VCCN01006885.1:4520846-4540307 GCA_006491835.1 Architeuthis dux | reverse complement strand
CTGAATCCGGCATTAAATAACCCACCATGGGTCGATGTGCCGTTAAACAAAACATTCAATTCAATTCAGAATAAGTACTTTCGTTTTTGCCTTGAAATGGAAGCAAGGAGATACTGGCCGGGGGAGATGCCAGATGGTGGAAGGACGAGCTGTTGACAGGTTGGTCTGAGTACACTTGCCGACCTGAAATGAAACACAGGCAGTGTCCTCAGCGGGTCTTTTGATCGGCAGTTGTTAACACATTGAATACAGGTGTACCCTGAGGTGATTGGAGAAGGCACCAGTGGAGTTGAGTGTCTCCCCTACATCTGTCAGACCCAACCCTAGAATTGAGGATTGCCCATAAAGGGGGTAGATTTGAAAAGACCTGCCTGGTGACACCTTGGCGCTTTGATATCTGAGGCGGAGAGGGCAGAAGCATTATACTGCAGTATGGTAGAACTGGAAAGCAACTTATTCAAGTCCCACTGAAAACCTCTAACCCCCCCGTGAGGCTACCAGTAGTGGACTGCAGAGATCTTCTCAATAATCTGGACCTGAAGCAGATTTTAGAAGTACTGTATCGCATTACCTACCATTCCAGACAGAAGACAATATATCAACTTGATCTTCGAATAAATGCTTTGTTATTGTTTGTAGTAGCATCACATATTTCTGTTTCCAGCAGTCTTGACTTAACTGCTACTGTACACCCGCCTACGGTTTTCGTCAACACTTCAAATCCAGTGCCCAGACTTCATCCATCAATCTTTGAACACAACATAAGGGTGGTCGAAGCTTGCCGTGGAGTGAACGGCGGAGGTCAGAGCGGTACAAGTATATGTCCAGATACTTATCTCATATGGCCTCAAAACATCTCTGAAATTGGTTATATCTGAATTTTCAAAAACGTGAATGCTGCCAGACACATATTTTCGCAGTGGAGGGGGTGGGGGTTTAGCAACCACCCTTATGAGAAGGCAGCCCTGCATTCCCTCACTTCTTTTTTACCACTGCAGGCATCCAAAAAATATTCGGCGCCTTAGCAAGTCGTTATGAGGAAACCATTTCAAATAAGAGTGACTTTGTAAGTTGTTTCAAAGATTACATATTAGTAAGATATGGATTCATACCTTTCCCAAGGGCATTAGTGCAAAGTGAACGCAAACTGTCTCAGCAGGAGTTTGAACTCGGCTTGCCAATCCCATTCCCCATGCCTTTAACCACTCGACCACTCATCCATACAATCTATTACCACATAAGACAAGTTTGGTTAGTCACTCAATAGAAATCATCATGTGACCAATGTCTTTTGGCAGCTTGCTGGGTTGGGGGTAATCAATTAAAAAAATTGAAAAAAGGGGTGATCAATGAATAAGTTATTTCTCTCGCATTTTGTTGGATCACTAAAAAGTCTGAATTTTCAAAAACAAATGTGAACGCTGCCAGATATAAACTAAGGGACATAGTAAATTGAACCCCCTCTCAATCACTTATTTGGGGGGGGGTTTACAAAATCTTTTTAAAAAAAGAAGCTTTTTCTTGAAATAATAAAGTGTAAATGTTAAAATTTTCATCCCTCTAGCTCCATTGGTGTGGCATCTACATGTGACACATACATACATAGCTGGCCAGAATCACTTAAAAACTGAAGAAAATTATGTTGATTATGTTGACAGTTTGGTTGATGGTTTCTAATAGTTTTCTCTCCAATGTGTCTTTGCATGTGCATTTTGAAATTTGTGACGATGCATATCCACATATATCACAAGAATAAGGTTTCTCTCCAGTATGAGTCATTCAATATTGGAATAAAAACTTCTCAATTTTAGTTTTTAAGATACACAATTTATTTATGCGTTTGATAATTCAGTATCACAAAATATTTTATTAAAATGATTGAAAAAGTGTTTTAATGAAATAAATGGATTTCAGCCCCATGACATCAGCCATCAGTCTGTCATATACTGTAATGAAGTAAATTTTCTATCAAATTCCATACCCACCAAATAAGGATATCCTCACTAAAAGTGGGGATATAATATTCCCTCACTTACACAATGAATGTAAACAAGAATTTTCTACTATTACATAGTTAAGTTTTAGTACTTAGTAAATATTCGCAAAAATCGTTTTTACTTATTTTTTTGATGTTCTATTGTTTAGCAAAAACATATTCAGAAAATCTTTATCCATTCCCGAGATACATTAAAAATGAGGTAATCCTTGCTTATATGGATGTAAAATAACGTTGTCTGTGTGCTGTGTTTAGTTACAGTATTTTACATATGTATAAGCGAGGATTACTTCAGAAAAAACACCATGATTCCCCAACTACTAAAAACCATCACATTTGCTGCACATGTAATAAATCTCAAAATAATAGGATATCGATTGATGAAAACCTCATGGTTCTATCTTCATTAGTTTCCAAGTCATTAAGCTTCAAAAAGTGTGACGAATGAGCCGCGTTGGATTGGGTTGTTTTTTAAATCTAAAAGAATCATCAAAAGACATGTCATCGAATGGTGAAAACTGCATGATTCTCTCTTTAATAATTTCCAATATATGGGTCAAATCTGTGGCAAATACATTTGATGAGATTAAAAGAGAATCAATCTACAACTGACTGAAATCTCTTAAACATTTCGTTTTTGAGATAATTTTGCATCAGTGATGTACCCCCTTAAAAAACTACAAAAGGTAACCTACAGACATTTCTGCTGTGAGAAGGTCATTATGTTTATTTTCATAAACACCAAACAGAAACATTATACATTCCTTCTTTCTCAAGATATAATAGAAATTATCATTCAAGGTAACTGTATACAACTTGGCCCATATGTGGGGCCTGTTGTTACATGGCATGGGGTAAGTTGGTACTAATAAAAAATTTTAAAATTCCTTAGAGAGACTACTTACTTACGGCTGCTTACAATTTCACTATTTTTGCCACCCATTCAGAAGTTTCACAAGATAACTTTCTTCTTAAAGTTTATCATAAATATTGAACAAAAAAATTCTTATTCACAGAGGTGGCATAAAGAGTCTTCCCCATCTATACATTCCTCATGGGCCCAATCTTTACAATTAATACACTGCACCCATTTCTCCCCTGGGGAAGAGTGTGACCAGTTTTCACCGCATGCAAGACACCAACAATCTGATATAACCTTTCTCTTTTTCTCATTTCCATCAGACTTTTGAAACTGTATAATATCCAGGTTTCTTTGGCAGGTTTTGCTCTGTTTTTCTAGGGACTCTTGAAATTTCATCTTCTCAGGCAGAAGTATAGCTGTGTGGAGCCGTTTTTTGCTTTTACCACGTTGCATCTTTCTTGGACTAGCCTTTCTAAAGAGTCGCCGTGCCTCAGGGATTTTGATTACACCTGTTGCTTCTTGTCCAGTGTTCGTAGTTGGAGGAGGTGATGCATGTAAACTACCTGAAATATCAAAGCTTGTGGTTGGAACAGGATCTGGAATCAAATGCTCAGGACTTGTTCCAAGCTGAGGAGATGGCAGGTCTTGAGGAATTTCCGCGGCAGGCTTAGTGCAATCTCTATCAGCATCAGCAGGTTGTGGCAGGCTTGGATCAGCGGCTGTGGCAGGCCTATCATCACCCATTTCTCTTGCTTCATCACCCATTTCAGGTGGATTTTGGACGTGTTCTTCTGGACAGTCAGTAACATTAGTGGGCCGGAACTCCTCATCTCCAAAGACATTCCGATTGAATGGGAAAATGCCAGTCACTTTGAACCCTTTTTGTATGTTTTCCCGGGTTGTGGCCTTGGGCAAAGATTTGGCGACGATTCCTGGCAGGTCATAAATGGTCATTGTCTTTCCAGGATGTTTCTTCATCCAGCTGTTGGCTGTGGCATTGAAAAACCTCTTGAAAGGTCCATAGACACTCACATCCAGGGGCTGCAGTTTGTGTGAACAGTGGGGTGGGAATATAACAAGAACAACCCCATTGTCCCTGCAATAGTCTACCAGTTCTAAACTAACGTGGGAGTCATGGCTGTCGAGTAGAAGGAGTACAGGCTTTTCTTTTGTGCACTTTGTAACTGACACAAAGTGTTTCATGAAAACGACAAAGTTTTTTTCTGTCATACATCCCGATGGATGTGCTGCTCCAATGCATCCAGGTGGTCCAGCTTTGATAAAATGATCCCTGAAATTCACACGTGGGAACACAAACATTGGTGGAATTGTGTTGCCACTAGCGCTGACTGCAACAAGCAACGTTACAAGTTTTTCACTCTCACCAGATGTATTGGCACCAACCCGCTTGGTTCCTTTTCCAGCAATAATGCGAGTAGAATGCTGCACCGTCGTTACGCTTGTCTCGTCTAAATTGTAGATTTCATGGCATTGGAACTTGTACCTTTCCAAAACATCAGCAAAATTGTTAAAAAAGAACCCTACATCATGCTTATTGAAGCTTGTGCCTCTGCTGAGACTCGTCGCTTCTGGTGTCAGCTGTGAGAGAGTAGGGTTTCTTTTAATGAAATTTGAAAACCAGTCCCGTCCAGCCGATTCAGTTTCAGTCCAATTTGGCGGTACTTTGATTTTGTTGCTGTATGCAAATTGGTAAGCAAATCGCCTTAGTTCTTTGTGTGTCAGTCCATAGTAGATTTTGGAGGCTTTTAATAGATATTCAACCAGAAGATTCTCTTGGGCCGGGCTAAACACTAATCTTGGTTGCCTGTATCCAGCTGCAGTCTCCTCCCCACTTTTCTTCTTCTTGCAATAACGATGTAGGGTCATAAAGTTAATCTGAAATAGAGAAGTTTGATTATTATACCTTTTGGAACGATTTTAGCAGTAATATGTCTACAATTATATTCTGGCATCTTCATTTCTAAAATAATATTGGCAATGTTTAACAACTTAACCATCAAAAATGAATCACATCATAAGGACTGATTTGACCCATCACTGCTAAAGAAGCTAACAATTTATTTAACAAAGGCTGTGTAAAATGGATTACAATAAACGAATAATAAAATGATAGCTTTTTTATTAAAACCGAGTTGAATTGTAAAAAAATACAACAAAATTTTAAGTCAAAACAATACTTTGTCAAAATAAAAATAAATAATAAAAGAATCGTGTTTTTACTAAAACCAAAACAAACATTGCTGTATGGTACCGGCCTTATTGTGATTAAAAAAACTAAAAATTAGGAAGAATATAAATAGAAGTCAAAAATTAATAAAAATGGTTTACAATACTTCATCTAATAAAAAAAATAAAATAGTCCTATGTTGAATAACTTACATTGTATTCATGAGCCACTTTCCTTAAACTTTCTTTATTACTGATCACACGTTCGGCTACCCGCTCCAGAACTTCTATGTTGCACCTCTCAGCTCGATCTGTTTTCCTTTGGTATGTTCGAACCATTTTAACAACCTTAAAATAAAAAAATAGCATGTGTATATCAAAATATCCCAATACAGGGTAACTTGTCACAGTCATATTTTATAAGGGGAAATGTGTAACAACTAGCCCTGACCCAACCATTTTATTTCTTGACTTAATTTAGGCCAAACAATCGAATTCTCAAAAACAAAGTCTACACACAAATCAAGATTAAAGATAGCCGTTTCAGATAATCAAGCGAGTTGTGGTTTCTACAAGGTCTATAAAATTTTTCATAGAGGCCAGAATATTTAAGGTGTCCAAAACCGTTATTTTTTTTTTTTTAGTTTTTGAGAGCGTTGTCTGGCGTGGCTTCCATCCTCTCACAATATGGTCGATGCTGACGGCTGCGCATGACGAAAAACTGAGCGCCATCTGTCATTACTTGCAGAAACTAATGAAAGTGTATCAACTTGCCCCTGTACACAACTAGCCTCGCTCTCCCCTATCCCTTATTTTAATTAAAATATTTAGGTTACCAAGATGAAAATAAACAGAATTAAATAAATTTGAGAAGTTTTATTTTGCAGATCTGAGTCAGCCATGGAAAAGCTGGTAAATGAATGAATAAGAGGTATCATCGCTTTTAAACATCCAAAACAAATTTTGCATTGCAAATACTGAATTATCTCCCTTATATTTCTTTACCTAACCTCATATTCTGATCACACATTTTCCCCTTTAATAAAAAACATTTGCAACCAAAAGATTTAGAATTTGTAAAACAAAAATAAATAATCAAAATAAAAAAGGTTGGGCATATCTCCTTTGGATATGAAAAGTCTTGCATCCAAAATAAAATAAAAATAGCATCCAAAATGCAATATAATTTATTTCTTCTATATTATAACTAGCTAATACCTATGAAAAAATTGAAAATATTTTTCAGGAAACTACTGTAATCGTTTCAGTGGAAGAATCAATTGTTTCAAATGGTCGGTAGGAGATATTTTTATCAGCAAAATTGTTACTTTTAAGTTGAAGAGTCCAGAAAAAACAACACACTGCTCAGAATCCGATGCAAGACTTTAGACTGGACGCTTAAAAAAATATGTGATCAGAATATGAGGTTAAGTAAAGAAATATAAGGGAGGTAATTCAGTATTTAGTAATGCAACATTTGTTTTGGACGTTAAAAGTGACGATACCGGAGTTAAGAAATAACGGGTTTTTCTTCTTTTCCATTAATAACTAAAAAAGTAGAAACAAGATTTTAACATTTAATGTTAAGTCCGGGGGGGGGGGGGCAACAGGGCCTATCCTGCATCCTGACCCCTAATGTGGTTAATATACATTGAAGTGACGAAAACTCACCTTGTTTGTATGGATGGCATAAACTATTTTTGACACATTTTGATGGCAGTTTGGTTCTTCTAGAGCTCTGTTCCAGACATATCTTGCGGAATTTCAGTGACGAAACTACCATCGCAATAATGACAAGTTTGCTGCTTTCATTTGTTCCATAAGTGACTTATATAACCTTAACCCTAACTGACACTATAACTCTAACTTATATCCTTTGTAGTTAAATTTAATAAAATACAGTTTTAAATGGTCAAGTTTTCTGCTTTCATTTGTTCCGTAATTGACTTATACTAGCAACTCTCACAGACTTTTATTTTTTTCTCTTTTAAAACGTATTGCAATAATTAAATACAGTGAACCCTCATTAAAACAGGCTAATAGGGTTGGGAAGTGTATCCATTATAGCTGATTGTCTGAGTTAACCAATGGTAGGGGTTAATACTATATATGTATACGATATTGGAATGTACACTGAACATGATACATCATATAATCTACACTAATATTTGAGCCTTGCGAAGCCGATTGACGATATTTGGCATGGAGAATCAATAAATATCGACTTCCCACATAAGCTAACCTTTGAGGTCATTCAAGGTCATTCTCTAGACAATCTTCGGTTCTGAAGATCAGAAAATTTTATTTTTCATACCAAATCTTTTGTCTTTCATTCTTCTTACAAATGGCATACATATTTCTTACAATAAAATCATAACAAGTTTTTTGATTTTAGGTCGGATTTTGCTTTTTTGTCAATGACACACTGATAGCAGCAGTAATACTAACACGCTCTGAGTCAGTGGAGGTTTGGGTTTCTCCCTCTTCCACTTCTGTTTTATCTATGATAACTCTAGCTAAAACATAGCCAAGGAAGGCTCATAACCCTCCTCTTTTTTCATTGATAAAACTTCAACGTAATTCATTTCATAGTGAATAGCAAGTTCCTTCTAACCCTTTTCTTTTCTCATTGACAAAAATTCTACATATTTCAATTCATAGTGAAGCCAATGTTTTGCAAAGGGAGGCTTAACGACACATGACTGTGCAAATTCAGTCATTTTCTAATATAAACTTGTTTTTTCATAGTTTCTGGGGAGGAGGATAAGTACTGTTATTCATTATTATTCATTTTTTACTACTATTTTCCTTCATCATAATTTTTGGTTTATTTCTTTGATCACTATTTCAGTAAGGCCATCATTCTAGGACACTCAGTAAACAACGCATATTGGAAGTAAAGATTTATGTCTCTATGTAAATAATAGTTTTTCCATTTGTTGTGTTGGATAAGATGATTTAAGAAAGATATTTTTTTTTATCGTGATGTCTATTTTGAGGTTATGTTTTTCATGGGAAATGCTGGGTATACCTATTAGTAACTATATAAAACATATATATATTTTATGAAATTATTTAACATAAGTTTAATTAGTTCAGGTCTAATTAATTAAAATCTGACTCCTCTGAAAATGCCTAAACCGCCATATGTTTGTTTACTTCTAAATGTGGAGAAGTAATTGTAGTAGTAATTTTGTAGTGGTCCAGTTACTAGTAGCTTAGCTAGTGGGGGAGCCAGTGGAGAAACCGCTCCCCCGAGCACATTCTTCAAACTTGGCGCCTTTTCAAGAATGTTTTAACTCTTGTGCGATAAAAGTTGAATCTCATTATTTTTATCAGTATTTTTGTTTAATTCATCACATGGCCTTGCAAGATCTTCCTGGACTCATTACTTTATTACATCAACCTCCAAATAGTAGGGACAGGTTAAGTGACCAGATCATATTTGCTATAAAAGATTCCATCATTGCCTGAGTTTTGAAAGTAGAACATGTTGGAAAATCTCAGAATCTGACCTGAGCAAGAAGTGGCACCTATTTTTACAAACATTTGAAACAGCAGAAAGGTTAGTTATTAGCCAGAAGTTCCAAAGAGACAGGTTTTATTGACTTGCTCGCTGACAAAAAGAAAAATCCACAAAGAATATCTGCTTAAGAGGAAGCCTCACCTAGCACTCAGGAAAACTAGAAAAATGAAGTGGTTTTTGCATTCCCCAACCCCAGTTCATTTTACTATGAAGGTGTTATATTGGTACCTTCACACACTTTTGACAACAAGGCAACATGTGTCAATAAAAACACCCAAAACTTGTAACATGTTAAGATTTAAACAGCAAAAATCATATTAAACATTTTTTTCCCCCAAGTTAGTTTTGGTAAAATTGTCAGTTTTTAAAGTTTTAGTGGGGGTTCTATTTACATTTCAACTATAATGCTAAACTGAACCCTTATTTTCTGTCTGTCATACGAAACTACAGCTTTGAAGTTTTCGGGTTACTTTGTTTATTAATTGTGTATTCTGATACTTTTTTAATTAACATATGTTCGGATAAATTTTCATGTTTTGGGAAAATGATTTCTCAATGAAGTAAAACAAAATTCGGTTAATACAATTATTTTGCTATGTAAATATTCAATGAATTCCTTTTTTTTTTACAAATTCGATTAGTTCCTTTCTTGTACAAATGTGGTTAGTTCCTTTCTTATAGATTCTACATATTGTGAAGCTTGCTCTTTCAACTTCTTTGCTATAATCAAACTGTTCTATCAAGATGATACGGAAAATAAATGTCTGGTTTAGCTTGATAGTTACATTGTAAATAGACCCCCAGCTACTATAATGCAGTAAGATCCAATATTCAAACCAAGTTGTTTTTTGGAGCTCTAGAAAGTATCTATACCTTTTTTCTGGCAGTTTACCTTGTCTTGCAGTACTTAAAGAAGAACGATGCAATCATATCAAATCTTTCTCACTGACTCTATAGAAACATTGATACTAGATGGGTGTCCAGAAAGTCAGTAGAGGCAGTCTTGCAGAATTTACCAACACTATTAGTTGCTCTACAAAGAGTTCTGGATGATGAGTTAAAAAACTGTACTCCTAAACAGCTCGCCAAGACAACGGGTATACTGGAAACACTCAGTACTTACAAATTCTTAGTTGTTCTTATATTCTTGAGTAAAGTGCTAGACAAGGCTTTCAGTTTATCTGTATACTTATAGAAAAGTAGTCTAGATATGTGGCTTCCAAATTTTGTGCTTTAGATCCAAAGCATTTTGACAATGTAGATAATGTGAACAAATTAGAAATTTTAGCGGACACATACTCAGATGTCATTCAAAGACAAACTGGGCTCATATGAGAGTTTCTTTCATTCAAAGACATGTACAAAGAGATAATGAGCACTAGCAGTATGGCAAAAACAAGTGTCGAGAAACTGACCATCAACAATGTACTTAAATTCCTGATCGCCAATGACATGTGTTCCATTTATTCAGTTGTGGAATGATCCTTTAGCCAGCTCCAGCACATAAAGTCATACATTCGTCCTACAATGGGTGAGGATAGTCTGGATTAGCCTTGCTCTCCTTTGAAAGACAGTTGGCTACTGAGGTGGATTATGATAAAGTAGTAGATAACTTTGCAAGAATGAAGCTTAGACGAAAGAGCCTGCTCTAGTTGATTCATATATTTTTCATACTGCTCCATTTTAGGTTTAAAATGTAAAATAATTAAATAACACTCATGTTTTATTATGTTTTGATTTTAAATGCAATAAAGATTCATGACCTTACTGTAGAGCTTCTTTTTCTTTTTGTTTTGATTTTAAATACAAAATAACAATTATTTACTTCCTTTAAAACTATCTTCCTTGTGTTTTGATTTTCAAAACAAAATAAAAATGTATAATTAATTTAAAATTGTTTGCTATGTGTTGCGCGGCCGTTTTTATGTGCTCGCTGCCTCTAGCGTTAAAACCTGGCTACACCACTGACAGTTACCATACTATGCTATGAATTTTCTTATAAAATACCCTTTACATAAGAAAATAAATTCAAAACGGAATACATCCCGAAAATTTTAAAATGTGTGAAAATTGGGCTAAAATTTCCGAATGCAAATTGTACTAGTTAAGTTCACTGGTTCGTGAGTGTAAACAAGTTTTCAAACCCGATTATCTCCGATTTTATATTGTCTACAATCTTTCTTTTATTAATAACATGAAGATTATTACGAAAAGATTAATAGATTTCAAATTACAGACGTTTTTACAAGTTACGGACGGTCACTCTCTTAAATCAGATTTCGTCCGTTTTATCCGATAACCGTTTAACGGGGTACGTTTTAACAAGGGTTAACTATATTTTCTTTGAAAGTTTAATTTTAGTTAAAACTGCAGGAAAATAGCATAAAGTTAGTCGTAAATAAAAAATAGAAAATAATACTTTTGCGTGCTCACAGGATTTCTGAACAGATTATGGCCGTGTTTACGTTTTTGACTAAAATGTTATCGATACCGACGGCCATAATTGTTTTGGATCTGTCACCAGAAGAATGAAGTCGAGTTTTAAAATTCTTTCAAAAATAGAATTGACCCAGAGAAATTTGATTCGAAAAAAAATAGTTAATTCAATGATTAATTGACTGGATTTGGTGAAAATATTGCTCACTTTCGACAGAAAACTTAATGAGAAATGCATGTCTTTACCAGGGGAATCGTTTACGGGTGTGCAGAGTGTTCAAAAGGAGTAGAATTTCTACCTCTCCCTCCCACATGCACTGTCAGCGGCGGTTTTGTTTTTAATTGTTAATGGATGATAAGAAATGTCAATAGACCATCAGCAAACTGTCAACATTTACTGATAAATGCCGGGGCGGCGGGTGTATTTTAATTTTTTTTAAAAACAACGAAAAACTTTCTAAACAGAATATATTTTAGTTTTTTTGCATTTTTTATTTTCCGATTCAGAGCCAATTTTTTTTAAAAGTCAGCAGTATCGAACACAATTTCAACGGATTTAGTTTCTTTTGGGAATTATCTTCATAGAAATGCAAAAATATGTCAACCCTAAAACATTTAATTGATATTTCTTAAAATTAAAATAGGGGGTTTGCGGACTTGGAAAAACAAACTTTCCATAAGATTTTCTTACAAAACACCCTTCTCATAAGAAAATTCATTCAAAATTGAATACATTCCTAAATTCTTATAGAAATCGGCCCAATAGCCTATTTTGGGTGGAATTTAAAAATGTGTGTGTACATTGGGTTCAAGTTTCCCAATGTAATTTCTACTAGTTCACAAATGTAAACATATTCTCAAACCCGGTTATTTCCGGTTTATATTGTCTACAGAAATAATTTCTAGTTGATAATTATATACAATGTTCCTAAAGATTATTACGATACAATTGATAGATTTCAAGTTACAGACGTTTTAATCGACACGTGTCGCTTTTAGCCAAAAGTCCGTAAGAGTTGCTAAATCCTTTGTATCGAAATGTATGTTTCAACGTTCAAAAATACTGTTTTAAATGGTCCAAATAATTTACGTCGCTTCAATGTTAAGTATACGTAGTGACCTAGTTTACGTCGCTTCAATGTATAATTACCTTTAAAGTTATTATTATTCTCATAATGAAACTTATCTTTCAATTTTGGTATTGTAAAAAGAAAAGGAGATGTAATAACTGCTTCTTTGGGTTTTTTTGGTTAGGATTCTCAGTCAATACACAATGTTCATAATCAATGATTATGAACATTGTGTATTGACTGAGGATTATTAATCATTCAATTCATAACTGACAATAATGTTGACGTTGATAAGAATTGCACAAAGAAACAATGAGAAACAGAAAACAATGTAAACGTGAAATAGAAATATTATCTTTAAGAAAATGTTTTTTTCTGTTGACAAAGCCAAAAGTTGAAAGAATCGCGAACAAACGGTGATGAAAACCATTTCTTCCCTGAAATGGAAAATACATACCTTTATTCGGCAAAGTTTAACGAGTTGACCATCAAAGATTGATCCGACGAATTGGACTGAGTTCACCCATCACCGCTAAACAAACTAACATGACTTAGTTTCGTAATAACCGGTGGAAACCTTAATTATGTTTTATTTTTTTTTACCAACTACTTAATAAATTATATTTGAAGGCACAATATGTCAAATACAGTTTCAAAGTCGAAATAATGTAAGAAAAGAAGAGAGAAGTTGAACTGAATTTTTTTCTTAAATTATTTTCCCTTTATTGAATGTGGGAGGGTTTTCCAACTTTTTTTTATTTGAATAACTCTAAAATAAATAAATAAAACATTCCAACTTTAATTTTATACTGCAGGATTCGTCGTTTCTAAAAGTATTTAAATTTAAACAACTACAAATAAGTGAGCATCTTTTTACACAAGGAACGAAATGATTTGGTCACCGGTTTGTGATGCCTTGTTTTTCACTGTAATTCTATAAAAACATTTTATCCAAAATAGTTTGACGTTTAAAAACTGTTTTTCCGTTTCTTAATTCTGTTTTCTTTGTGCCATTCTTTCCAACTTCGATATTATTGTTATAAACTGAAAGATTAATACAGAAATTGTGTGGACTGACTGAGAAATTCGAACGAGAGAAGACGAATTTGCACACGATTTCAAAAAAAGGAAGGGGCACTAAATTACACCCCCCCCCTTCTAACTACACTACAGTCCTACATAAGAAAGGTGAGTAGAAAAATATGATTGTAAATATATATATATATACACACACACACAGTAGTTGTATTATAACAAATACAAATCATATAAGAAATCCAATATATGTTGCTGAAAATATTTAATTAGAGTGCTCGACATATGAAAAGGTTAATTTTATAATTAACACTATCATTTGGAGCTAATATTCCATATTGAAACAAGTTCTTGTTGGTAAGCTGACTACGTACGTTTCCTGCTTTGGCATTCGTTCAGGTTTTTGCCATTGCTGACCTGAACGACTGCCTAAGCAGGAAACGTATGCAATCAGTTTACCAACAAGAACAATAAGTGGCCGGGCATGATAAGTGACCAACGAACCACTTTTAAAAAGTTGATATTTTCGTTATTTTTAGAGCTACAATGCTCATTTATGTTTTTATTTTTAAGCTTGAACACTCTAGGAATAATAATGCAGACTGTTCAAGCTTCAAAATTTAAAAAGAACTGAGCATTATAGCTCTAAAAATAACAAAAATATCAACTTTTAAAAAATGGTTCGTTGGGCACTTATCATGTGGAAATATTTGTATACCGTAACTACTTAATTTTATTTTGTGCTTATTTGAAAAGATTAAAAATATATGCACCCCTAGTCAGGGCCATCTTAAGAATATTTGAGTCCCCTAACCCCCCCTCACCCCCAACAGATTAAAATTAAGTTTTTAATTTTCATATTGAGTTTCGGGGCCCTTAAAATTGCATGGCTCCCTGGCCCAGTGTGCCCATGCGATCAGATGGCCCTGCTCACAGCTTTTTACCTCTTCTTGGTTCTTCATTATCAGTTGTGGGCAATCCTTCGTTTTGTGTACGCAAAAATTTTAACCATTGTCGAAATTGTCTATGGATGTACAAAAAGGACAAAAACAAAGGGACATAACTCAAATCATACAATTGACTAATAAAAATGCTATATTCTTACCTGAATTGCTTATTTATTAAGAAATAAATACATATTCTTTCAGAAAATCACTTACTGATGAAGGATTGCCTCAATTTAGTTTTTGTTTTGCGTCCGAAAAGTGGAAATGCAGTAAACTCTCATTGTAACATCACTTTTTAATGACACGTGTTTGTTTTTTATATTCTCACAAGATTATTGTCTATAGGTTCATTCATTTTATTTGCAGACCTGTAACCCATATACGGGGCATTAGACAGTTAAAAAGGGTAATGAAACAATCATTTTTGTCTGTATTGTTTGGTTTCTCATTCATATAAAATCCACCCATTATAGCAATACATTTGTTATAAAGACTCTCTTCCCGAGGATGGCGTAATAACAGGAGTCTACTGTATGATTTTTTTTGTGTTTGTTCGCTTGAATTTAAAAGTTTTTTTTAATGTTATCCTGATAGAATATTACGCTCTTTCTCTTAACTAATTCTGGACACTTTCCATCGGTTGCTGCCTTCTGTTGGTCTAATTGAGAGCTGTACTTGTTCAAACCAATCGTTTGGTTCTCTAGAAAGAGCTCATAATAGAGGACTCCTTTCCAATCCTACCATCTACACAGTATCATCTTTAGATAAAGACTGGCCTTCAGTATAGTTAGTGGTGTTTCATTTTGCTTGCCTCACAATCTCTTACATTCCACATTGTTGTAAAGTATCCACTGTTCATTGCTCATCACAATTTGTTTCAAAAACAGAACATTTTTGTTACATTTATGTGGCAAAGAGGTGGAAATGGACCTCTCCAGTGGAGGGTCCAGGAAATAGAAGCTGAATGAATGAGTCGTCGACAGATGTAGACGAGATGGAGCATTGGTGACCCGTACATTGAGCGCTAGCAACCCGGATCTGGCGAGCTTTCAGTTATCAAAGGCCAGGAGGCGACGGCTCGTCAGTGTGTTCTTGGTCCGCCACCAGAAGCCATGTTGGAGTGTACTTGTACTGTGAATTATGTTGTAGCGGCTCAGAGTTCATGACAGTGGTTATAACTGTTGATAAGCAGTGATAAGCGAGGAAGTGTCCCTTGAAAGAATCGCTCCGGTGCTGCGACATTGACGTGCTGTTTGACTCGTTTCAATGAACTGTGTCAGTGTTTTTCTCCTCCCCCTTGAAAATGACATTATTGAATTTAAGTAGCAAATCACACACAGAAAAACAATCTAGTAGGTATGGTGGCGGTATGAACCGCGAGGTCGAACCTGAGCCCTCTGCCCAACCACAGCCGAAGAGACTCTGTGTGGTGGCGCTGTTGGAACATCCAGGCTCCCTGCTCATGTTTTGCTGCGTCAGACATTTCACATACAGGCACTTGAATCACTCCTTGGCATGATATAAGTGGCCAATTGGAGGAGTGAAAACAATTCGCTTTTGGCTGCGGTCTGACGAACGTTGTTGGCGTAGAGCAAATATTTGAAAGAAAACAGTCAGTTGCCGGTGTCATGCAGAAGAGGTTCCCTCCAAAGAGGTGTCCTGTGAAAGAGACATTGTGCCCTGCGGTCCTCCCATTTTAAAGAGACTTTGTGCCCTGCGGTCCTCCCATTTGAAAGAGACTTTTCTACTACAGTAGGTTTTTTGCTTAAGTTAAAGCTACACATCAAAGCGATTAACAACTAAGCTGTGCAAATGATTTTCAAAGTTTGATTTTAATATTTTAAAACGTTGGCTCCTGTGTCATATAATATTGATTATTCTCAAGTCTACTCGACCTTGGAGCATCATTCAGCAAGAAAACACTGCATGACACTTCACAAACCACTTTTGACACATTGACTCATTCACAGTACCTTCTCCATAAACTGCACAATTGTTTTATTGGCGTGTAAGTCAACTTTTCATATTCCTTAAAATAAAAATCATAATATGCTGAAAATGTTGCTTATTTTCTTCCATCTTCCATAAACAAAATTACATCAATATTGACATTTAAAAAAACAATGCATGCAGATATGCCAGTTGTCACAATACAATCAAAAACAACCTTTTTGAATGAAATTAGTTAAAATTAAGACTCCTAATGCCATCTAACAACAAATGCAGACCAAACCTTTTAGTTACTCAATAAGTTTTCATGTTTACCATTTTTCACAGATTGATGCAGGGGAAAACAATATACATCTCAGTTAAACTATAAATTTATTTTTTATTTAATAGTAAAATGTTTAAAAAATATAAAATGCAAGAAAATTTGCTCTAAGCTCAGATAGAGTAATGGTTAGCTCATCTGCCTCACACACAAGGTCCTGCCAGGATGTGGTCATAAAAACTTGTAAGAATAAAGTCCTGGTTTGACCAGACTTGAAACTTGCAAGGATTACTAAGCTGACGCATGCAATGGAAACCAGGACTTTGTCACTGCCCATATATACACATATGCGAGTTGTCTCTTAGCTAAGCTTCCTCAATTACCACAAAATGATCTTTAGAAGTTTGATATGCATAAAGAAACTTGAAATGCTTCTGATGTTTAAAAAACACACAAAATACTTGGAAAAATATAATCACTGTTAACCTACAAATCTTTGATTGTTTGATAAGAATATTAATTGCAACATTCTGATTATTATTATTGAACATGTCATGAGATTTTAAATCTGAACAATTCATAAACAGCTTGAAACTGCTTCTCAACACAGTGGAATTCTTTAAAAAATGGAATTTTGTAAATTGAATTGAATTCTTTTATTTTGAAGCTTTATCACTCTGCATTATGATTCATAGAGTGTTCAAGCTTCAAAATAAAAAAAAAAGCTGAGCACTGTTGCTATAAAAATAACGAAAATGCTGACTCTTTAAAAATGGTTCATTGGCTATTTATCATGTGTGTCCACTCATATGCATTAATATAAGTTTTCATTCAAAATATCTTTTCTTTCTTTACAGATTGGCCAGTGTGGTGAAGAACAACTTAATTTGGAATAAAGGAATTGTAATGTGACATCACTGTGAAATTATTGGATTGAGATTGTTGGACAAATTTCACCAACATACTTAAGATAAGCAATGGTTTTGTAAAATTTGTGAATCAAAATTTTCAATGAATTCAAATTTGCAAAACATACAGAAACTTATAGTGCAAAAAAACCAAACTCTTGTGAAGTTTGTAAGACTGCATTTTTAAGGCGTTGCTATTTGAAATCCCACATGCAATTACACACTAAAGACAAAAATAATTTTTACGAAATCGTATCAGTTTAGATAATCCATATCCTTGTGAACCATGCCGGATTAACTATGTAGCAAAAGTAGTATATGGTTCAGGCCGCGCGCTAAATGTTTGCAAGCTATCAATTCCAATTCAGTGATTCTGCATTTGCTCTATTACTTTAGTACTATATAGCCTTAGACTTTTATGAACGACTGGGTGTTTAAGGTTAACGATTTTAGCCAATTATCACCTTTAATTGAGGTTATTATTTTAAAACAGAAATTAATGGGAGCATGATATCTATGGTATAAATATACAACACATACATAAATAGGAAGGTATTTGAAACTTAAGTCATAGCCGCTGCATAAAAATCAAAACGAATACTATTACTGAAATATCAAAGATATTTGTATTATCTGTCTGTATAGCAAATGAAAAAATTAATTACTTTACTATGCAAGTAAAAAACTGTATGTGTTCTAATATTTATGTGTATTTTATCAAATTTAGGGCCCCTTTATAACATATGCCCCACACTAGTTTAATCTGGCCCTGTTTGTGAAGTGTGTTGATTTTAATTTTCTTAAGATCACACTTGAAAAATGTACATGCAGACTCACAAGGAAAAGAATTACCTTTGCAACGAATGTGGATCAGCATTTCTGTATAGAGGAAATTTGCAGAGACATATGCGAACTCACACTGGAGAAAAACCTTACGCTTGTGAAGTGTGCAGATCTTCATTTTCAGACAGTTCGACTTTAAAAAGACACGTACGAATACACACAGGAGAGAAACCATATACTTGCACTGCCTGCGGATGTACATTTTCACGAAAATCAGATTTAAAATCACACATGCGAACACACACCAGTGAGGAGCCATATTTTTGTGATGTGTGCAGATCTGGTTTTGTAGATAGTTCACAATCAGAAGTGCACATGAAATCTCATAGTGTAGAGGAACTATATTCGTGTAACATTTGTGAATGCTTGTTTGTTTCAACTGCACAATTAAAAAGCCACTTACAAATGC
The DNA here is from genome assembly GCA_006491835.1 of Architeuthis dux. Lineage (NCBI taxonomy): Eukaryota > Metazoa > Mollusca > Cephalopoda > Oegopsida > Architeuthidae > Architeuthis > Architeuthis dux. The sequence goes on along the minus strand of VCCN01006885.1, from coordinate 4,521,876 downwards.
ACACTGAGGAGAAACGACACATTTGCAAAATTTGCAGATATGCATTTCTACAAAGTAGCAATTTAAAAAGACACATGCAAACTCACACTGGAGAGAAACCATACTCATGCAAAGTGTGTGGAACAGCATTTCTACAAAGTGGACATTTAAAAAGACACATGCAAATCCACACTGGGGAAAAACCATATACTTGTGAAGTGTGTGAAACTTCATTTTCAGATAGTTCAACTTTAAAAAGACACATCCGAACGCACACTGGAGAGAAACCCTATTCTTGTCAAGTGTGTGGATATGAATTTTCCCGAAAATCAAATTTAAAAACACACATACGGATACATACTGGTGAGAAGCCATATTCTTGTGACATTTGTGGGTCTGCGTTTCCACGAAAATCAAATTTACAGACACACTTACGTATACACACTAATGAGAAGCAATGTTCCCTCTAATTTTTAGTAGTCAGTGCGTGGAAAAATCTTATGTTGTCTATTTTTTTTCCCTGTGACAAAAGCATGTGCGCACTGAATGCTTGTGCAAATGTAAACTTTAAATTGTTTGAAGATAATTTTGGCAAAGCCTCTCATGGCTAATAAAACTGTATTGACATGTTTTAATACAGTACAAGAATGATTGCAGTAGTTAATATTTTATTTTATACTTTGAATTATTTTGTTCAGTTTATTGTCCCATTAAATAAAATATTAATGTGTATTTCTTATTTTTATATGAATTAATAACAATGACACCCATCAATTCACAGATTATTATATGAATTAATAACAATGACACCCATCAATTCACAGATTATTAAAGTTGCTGGAAATGGTTAGATCAAAACTTATTCAACTCATTCATTACAACATTGTCTTAGATAATGAACCATTTGTGCGCACATTAATTTCCTTGTGCACTGGTGGCAAAACGTGTGTGCATGCGCACAGCTTAGATGGTGGAAAGCCAAACTCAAGTGATATGCTCCAATCTGCATTTGTCCACAGTTCATAATTAGGTGTGCACACAGATTTACAGT
>VCCN01006885.1:4497822-4509282 GCA_006491835.1 Architeuthis dux | reverse complement strand
TTAAGATGAGGGTAAATAGCAGTCAAAAATTAATAAAAATCATTTACAATACTTGATTTGATAAAAAATTAAAATAAAATAATTGTTTTGTACTAAAACTAAAACAGTCATTGCTGTGCCAGCTTAGTACAAAAGTTTTTAAAATGTTAGCTTCTTTAGCGGTGATCAGTCAAATCAGTCCTTATGATGCGATCCATTTTTGACGGTTAAGTTGTCCTGCTTTGCCAAGTATTATATATAAATCATTATTTAAAATTTGTATGACTACATTTTACCTTCTTCTTAATTTTATTAGTTGCTTTTTCCTTTGTTTACTAATTCCTTTATGAATGGAAAAACATAGAACACTGAATAATTTATTAGGTTGGTGCAAAAATAATTGCAGTTTTTGTTATTTTAAACTTTGATGCTGATTTTGGAATAAACTATTATTTAACTATGTTCATGGAATATACCATTTTAAATCGTGAATTTTGCTCTGTTTATTTAAGTTGAACGTTTTCTTTTCACTATTTATTATGGTTTATTTGAGGCTGTCAAATCAAAGATGGAAAAAAAGCAAATTTGAACAATTGTTGCAGGAGTTCAAAATGTGACGTAAAGCAGCGGAAACTTCTCACAATATCAAACAATTATTTGGCCAGGGGACAGTCAATGAATATACAGCTCAACATTGGTTCCAAAAATTTTGGAACGGAGATGAGAGCCTTGATGATGAGGAGGGTTGTGGACGTCCTTCTGTGATTGACGACATCCAATTGAGGGTCATTATTGAGGTGGACCCACGCAAAATAACTTGAGAGGTTGCAGAGGAACTAAACGTTGACCATTCAACAGTTGTTCGACATTTGCCCGAAATTGGAAAAGTAAAACAGCTCAAAACTTTTAAAAAGCCATTATGATGTCTGCTCTGGGCTTCTTTTGCACAACAAAAATTGTGACGTGATGAAAAAATGCTTCTGTACAACAATTGACAGCGTTTGGTGCAGTGGCTGGCCAGAGGTGAAGCACCAAAACAAACCTGTATCAAAAGAAGATTATGGTTACTGTTTCGTGGTCGGCAAGTGGAATCATCCACTACAACTTCTTGAATCCTGGTGAAACCATCACAGCAAAGAAGTATTGCCAGGGAATCATCAAATTGCACCAAGAACTACAACATTTATGTCCAATATTGGTCAATCAAAAAGGACCAATTCTTCTCCATGATAACACCCGACCGCATGTCATGCAAATGACCCTGCAGAAATTGAACGAACTAGGCTATGAAACTCTACCTCACTCAGCTTACTCACCAGACCTCTCTCTGACCGATACCACTTTTTCAAGCATTTCGATCACTTCCTGCAAGGGAAGGTCTTCAACAACCAAGCAACAGCTCAAAACACCTTCGAAGAATTCATTGGTTCCAGGACCCCAGAATTCTATGCTTCCAGAATAAATGGACTTGTTTCTAGTTGACAAAAATGTGGTTCTTATTTTGATTAATAACTTTTATTCTAAGCTGAGATATAATGCTTTAAAGTTGATGGTGAAAAACCGCAATTATTTTTGCACCAACCTAATAATTTAGGCAAGTTTGAATGCTTTCTTTTCATTAAGGTCCAACATTATCTCCCTTTTCCTTTCTTATTTGCCAAATACAGCAACCAGGAACCAACGCTATGCCCACAGACATGAGAAGATGGCTCGAGGCCCCCCCTGGCTCCCAGGGACAGTACCGCCTGCCTTACCTGCAGCAATCTGTGTGCATCCAACTTAGGCCTGAGAAGCCACCAACAAAGTCATGGACACTGAAGCAAAACCCTAAACAATGATGAAAACACAAACCAAAGATAAATCAATCTCAAAATCAAAATTTGATACCATGAAGAGGAATAGAGGACATCATTGTCGATATCAATGTATTGCCTCAAAAATATAATAATTTGGCAAAAGTTATTTGCGGACATTGCAAATAAAATTAAAATTAAGGATCTGAAATGAATTGACTAGAGAATAGAATATTATTAAATTTTCTAATATATGCAGTTTGTGCTCTCAACTTTGTAAGTAGATATCAGATTAGTAAACATTTCAGCTATGTTTAAGAAATAACAAAAAAAAGATTCAAGGAACATCATACGCAGGACCGGCCCTAGAGTTCCTCGTGGAGATGGCTCTATGGGAGAAGACAAGTGACATGGGCCCCCTTAAGGTGAAAGGCAAGGAAAGCAATATTGGAGATGGATTTATGGACAAATGAAAGGATGACAAGATTAGATGAGTTGTTCAAAGAAAATTCTGAGGAAGTGACCTCAGAAGGAAACGTTTAAAGCATAAAGAAACGGAAGAAAAAGGAACAGTATATGCGTGACAGTGAAAATAAATTAGAAACAGCTAAACAGAAACAAATGGAAAGATCAACAAAATTCAGAAGCTCAGAACTGACTGAAGTGTTTCAAGTGAAAAAGAAAAGGTCTTTCAAATGGAAAGAAAGAAAAAAAAAAGGCTAGATTCCTTGTCCGTGAGAAATACAGAATTACGCAAAAAGCAATTATTAACAACACAGTTGGAATACATCCAGTCTAAACTGGATACTAAAACAGAAAAACAGAAAAACAGAAGTTGAACGTAGTGGTGAGAGCATCATATCCCTTGAAATAGCCAACGCTGAGGAATGGCAAAAGAGAAAAACAGAAGTTGAACGTAGTGGGGAGAGCATCATGTCCCTTGAAATAGCCAATGCTGAGGAATGGCAAAACAGAAAAATAGAAAACTCCAGGAAGAATAGGTTAAAAAAAAAAATAAAATAATTGATCAACAGTTGATATCAAACAATACTGTCTGTGAAATAGATTTGCACTGCAAGTGTTTTGATCCATTTATTTCAACGGAAATCTCTAACCGCAGCTTTCACGAATTAACTGGGATTGTTCACTTTCTGATTTAAAAATTAACTAAATTAAACTTTCAAGATGAATCTGTTAGAAAAGACTTACCATTTTAAAAAAAAGATTTTGTGGAGTATCAGGCTCATCAAAGATACTTATTTTGATTGACTCTGAATGAAAAATAAAAAGAAGTGAGTGTTAACCTTGAACCAGAAGTACCAGAACTACATGTGAGTATATAGTCAGCTGGAGAGCTCTTCAGTGAGTGAGTCTCTAGTCTACGGCGAATGTGTGCAGTGATCTAACAGCCGGTACCTTGGGCCGGCCCAGATCATATGCAATTTTTATTCACAATTTTGTAAGTAAATATCAGATTAGAAAACATTCCATACATCGTCGCTAATAAATTATATAGTCATAACTCCAAAAAGGAAGGGGCAGTAACACCGGACACTTTTTAAAATGTTGTTTCTTTCGATACAGACTGAGTTCACTAGTTGGAGTTTAGTCAGCTTGGATTGCTGGTCAGTACAGCAGTGTGATATGCAGTAGAAATGTTCAAGACAAACTGTGTAACAGCTACATAGTGAACATTTAGGAACACTGTTTCAAACATTTCTACTGCAAAACACACTGTTATACCAACCAATGATCCATGCTGACTAAACTTCAAGCAATGAATGAAATGTTTTTTTTATTAATTTGAGCTTTTCTCATTAGGAGCTCAGGTAAAGGTGCAGGGGCTAAAGGTTGAAATGATTGACCATAATTTTTAAGCACCACAATATTTATTTCCTTCCTGTGAAAAACGTGCAACACAAATATCAAAGAAATAACTAAGATAAATAGCTAAATTTAAAAACGATGGCTTCAAATTGAGTGCACAAGGTGAACAAAAGGTAGGTATTTTTGTTATGTTATTTTATTCAATAAAATTAAAATAAATACCATTGTAACAGTACACAACATAAAAATAGTTGACACTTATTGTATAACTGCATTATTGCAGTACACACATGGAATTACCAAACTTTAGTGCCAAATCGAGTACCCATATTATACAAGCAGCTACAATTTTATACCTATTTTTCACCTAAATCCAGTACTCGTATTATACAAGAATCATTTTATACATTAAGAAATAAGGTAGTTTTGGCACTCGTAATTGACTTTTAATTATATGTGGCTCAGTTATAACGCAGTTGTTTTTCTTGGGCCCCAACACCCATGTTGTAAAGGGGGACTACTGTATTTATAAATTGTAGAGGTGTTGTCATACAAGAAATCTTTCTTCTTTTGAGTGTTTGATACCAAATTATTTTTCAAGATCACAATGTCCAAACATCAATATCAACAAACTTAGATAAAAAAAATGTCTTCACTGCAAAGAGCTTGAAAGATTAGGAGATGAACTTATTAAAAATTGTTTCATTCAAATAAAATTAAAAGAAAAATGGATCAAAACTTTAAAAGAATTACTGAAACAATTTGTTTTGTGTCAATAAAATTTCATATATGTTTTTCAAAGATGCTTCAGTAAAAAATAATAAATCAATAACATCATAAATATTTGATTACTTCAAAATGTGGATCTGCATGTGCTGTTTTAAATGTTTTCTCTGTGAACATGTGTACCCACAAAGTTCACAACAATATAGTTTCTCTCCAGTATTTGTTTGTATCTGTATTTCTAAATCTGAACTCTGTGGATAAACATTATCACAAATTTCACCAAAATAGGGTTTTTCTTCAGTGTGTCTTTTCATGTGTCTTTTCAAGTGTGAACTTTGGGAAAATGTAGATTGACAAAAGTCACAAGAATATGGTTTCTCTCCAGTGTGTCTTCGTACATGTACTTTTAAATATGAACTTCGTGAAAATGCAGATCCACACATTTCACAAGAATATCGCTTCTCGCTAGTATTTTTCTGCGAATGTTTTTTTAAAGCTGGCCTTTCAGAAACTCCAGATCCAAACACCTCAGAAGAATATAGCTTGTCTCCAATGTGAGTTCTTCTATGTGCTTTCAAATGAGAATTTTGTGAAAATGCTGATCCACATACTTCACAAATATATGGCTTCTCTCCAGTGTGAATTCTTGCGTGTGCTTTCAAATGTGAATTTTGCGAAAATGTTGATCCACATACTTCACAAGAAAATGGTTTCTCTCCTGTGTGAGTTCGCATGTGTAATCTCAGATTTGAACCACGTGAAAATGTTGATTCACATACTTCACAAGAATATGGTTTCTCTCCTGTGTGAGTTCGCATGTGTAATAGCAGATTAGAACTGTGTGAAAATGCTGATCCACACAGTTCACAAGAATATGGTCTCTCTCCAGTGTGTGTTCGCATATGCTTTTTCAAAGAGGACCTCCATGAATATGCAGACCCACATATTTCACAAGAATATTGTTTTTCGCCACTTTGATTTTGCATTTTTTTTTTCTAATTAAATTCTACAAATTTTACAATATAATTTTTCTTGTGGGAGTGTCTTTATTCAAGTCTTCATATTCTTCACAGTCATTTTAGCATAAGCTTCATTTCTATAATGCTGGCTGATCTGTGAATAAAAATGTGAAAGAAAACTCATATTAATGCATAAGTTTGTTTTATTAAAAATTTCATGTACAAGGGTAAGTCAAAAAGTATTGCTACAAAATCATAGAAACATCTATTAACCAAAAATATCAATATATGAAACTTTTTTATTCTCAACATATAGGTCTATACACTTCTGAAGGCGAAGTTTCCATCTCTCTAACCCTCCCCCGAAGAATTCTATGCTCTTTGATTTACATCATGTCAAAACAGCACTTTTGGCACCATTGAGGGACTCAAATTGTGTTCCTTTTAAATGTTCTTTGAATTTTGGTAACAAAAAGAAGTCTGAAGGGGCAAGATCAGAGCTATGGAGTGGATGGGGTAAGGTTTCCCAATGAAATTCTCATAGTACAGTCCTTGCTACCCTTGAAGAAGGAACAGGTGCATTGTTGTGCAAAAAATTCCTTGGTGGACACTTACCTGCCCGTTTTCTCACCAATGCAGTTTTCAATTTTCTTAAAACTTCTTCAACATAAGCCCTGTGATCGTCCTGTGTCCTTCCAGAAAATCTATCAAGATTAACCCTTTGGAAAAAAAAAAAATGTCGCCATTATCTTCCGAGCTGACCTCCCTGCCTTTTGTACACACCCTAACAAGATAAAAATAAGTGTATAATGAGAAAACATGTCTGCAGCCATCCACTTATCCCAGAGACATGTTTTTACCCGTTTCGTTTTGAAATGAAGTGGTCCATGAATAAACTGGATCACTAGTAGCAATACTTTTTACTCACCCTCGTATATGTACCATCATCAGACATAATCAGAACACTTCCAATGACATACATTTCAAACAATCATGAACATAAGTAGTGATATACTAAATGTAGATTTTTGATACCGGTCCGGTTCCGGATTTTACCGGATACCAGCAACGTATATCCATCCGGATATCAGATTATCTGGCTGAACAATATTTATCATAATACTAACATAATTTTTTATGTCAAATTATTGAATAAAAATGATCTATACTATAGATATAAAACTACAGATTAAGTTTACCTTAGATAATACCTATTTACAGTATGCTATTCAATAATAACACGTTTAACAGAAAACAAATCTATGAATAATGAGATTATAACTACAAAGATTTCAGAACTATGTGCTATGTACTGATCTGTTTTAAAATGTGTAATGCCCTATTACTGGGGTAATTCTCAGTGTTCTCGCTGGATCTTGATACCAAACTCTGCCTGCTGTGGACCTGGCATCATTGCAATGCTGTGGGGTTTGGTGAATTAAATCTGGCAAACTCAGACTGAACAATTAGATATTTGCTAATAAAAATAAATTCTATTTTTGTCGACCTTGCAGAGCAAAGCTCTACATAGTGACAACCAGCTGACAGCTAAAGAAGCCTAAGATTATCTTCCCTTCCTTTCTTTCATAGGAAAGAAAGTAGACTAAGAATCAACATGACTGCCTCTGCCTCCCTTCCATAACCCCTCACTCTGTGTTGTACGGTCGTCTCTCTGGACTTTACTACCCCACTTCCAACTCGGTCAACCCTTTGATCTCGCCAAGCAGAATTCATGAAAAATGACATGCTTTTTCGAACCCCACTCTTTCAAGCTTTCAGTTTTAATTTTAAATTAAACAGTACTTTTTTCTATTAGATTAAATATTGGCCCAATTAATCAATCGACCTCTAGTATATGTTGTGTGATTCTTGAGTTACACTGTCACATACAGACGGACATTTGATGAATTATAGTTAGAAAGCCTCCGTCTCTTAAGAGACAATTCCCATTGGAGTATACAGTCTTGGTTTCTATTGCATGCATCAGCTTAGTGATCCTTGCAAGTTTCAAATCTGGTCGAGACCAGGACTTCAATTCTTACAAGTTTTTATGAACCCCCTCCCTTAGCCATACTTTGTTACATTAATTTATACAGCAATACCACCAACCGTACTACATCAAAATCCACACTAATCAAGGTATACCTGTATAATTCTATTTAAGAACATATGTGTGGTAGAATTTTAAAAAATAATGTAAAGCAGATTTTTAAAACGGAAGTTTCCCTTAAACTTTTTCATTTTTGTATAAGTCTTACTTTTCTCATAACTCATATATTTGAGGTGGGTCTATAAAGAATGACTTATAAAATCACTAAAATTCAATAAACATCCACCATCTTCAAACGCAGGCTATTTATTTACGCAGTTGTATCTTCCATTCGACCAGTTTTGGCTAATACAGAAGACCTTCACGAATGCGGTTCCTTCACTAATTCGGCACTGATTTCAAATTTTCTGGGGTACTGCTCCAACATGCTGTGCCTTGTTTTGGTTACACTAGATCTGTTCACCTATTAACATGCTCTTGTGAACACAGGCATGCAATTCCTGCTTGTTTTCCAGCATTTATTAATATCATTTGCTCTCATTTAACCCCAGTTATGACTCAAGTGGATAAAACACTGCACATTATCGTTTAAAGATAAGGTTTATCTGTACTCATACAATACATTACTTCATTAAAATTTCAGTTGCTTTCCATTTAATGTTTCTGTTCATTATCTAACATGTACTGATTTGCATGATATTTCAAAGATATGATCTCTGGTCCAAATAGTACCGGATTAGTAAAGGTCTTCTGTACAAACAGGTAAAGGTGTATCAATTTTAACTAAAAGATAGTAATGGCTATTCTAGTGTGATTGTAAGAAAAAAAATGTCATAGGAAAAAAGTCTTGGAAAAAATTATAATGTAAGCTAATATGCGGTAGGATACTTGCAGATCGGGTGTACCCGTAATCTCAATGTGGCTTCAGAGCCGAAAGGTCCACTACCGACATGATCCTCTGCCAGCTTCAGAAATTATGGCCATATTCATTCAAAGCACTTCAGGAGAAGAACAGAGAGCAATGCCAACCTCTCTACAATAGTCCTCACCAAGGCCTTTGATCTGGTCAGCAGGAAGGGTCTATTTGAACTTCTCAAGAAGATTGACTGACCCCCCAAACTCTGCAGCTTGGTGGTCTCCTTCCACGCTGACATAAAGAGAATAGTCCGTTATGATGGATCCTCCTTGGAATCCTTCTCCATCAATAGTGGTGTCAAGCAGGGCTGTGTGCTGGCACTGACCCTATTTGGAATCTTCTTTTCCCTGCTTCTTTGACTCGTCCACAGACGGCGTCTATCTGCACACCAGGTCTGACGGTAAGCTGTTCAGCCTGGTACAACTACGCTTTAAGACCAAGGTGCAGATGTTGCTTTTTGCTGATGATGCAGCCCTTGTAACCCATAACGAGGAGGTCCTCCAAAGACTAGATCATTTTTTTGATGTTTGTAGACACTTCGGGCTCACCATCAGCCTGAAGAAAACCAACGTCAGACATCAGCACTGCCCCGTCCATTACAATTGACGATGTCATACTGGAGGCTGTCGATAATTTTACGTACTTGGGGTCGACAATCTGTGACAGTGTCGAACTTGACAGACAGCTTGGCGACACCATCATGGCCAAACTGACTAAAAGAGTGTGGGAGATCAGTGTCTACCAGGCCTGTGTACTCAGCATCTTGCTCTATGGTAGTGAGTCCTGGACTACCTATATGAGGCAAGAGCACACCTCAATGCCTTCCACATGCCATGCCTCAGGCACATCTTTGGAGTCAGCTGGCAGGACCACATCCCATACAGTGAGATCCTGCAGCTGCTAAAATTCCCTGCTTTTACTCCCTGCTGAGTCAGCGCCGCCTTCGATGGCTTGTACATGTTTGACGCATGGCGGATGGGAGGCTGCCAAAAGAAATCTTGTACAGACAGCTGGCCATTGGCACCAGGCAGGTTGGCCGCCCCTTACTCCTTTTCAGAGACATCTGCAAGAGAGGCCTAAAAGCCTGTAATATCTCTCCGGACAGTTGGGAAATACAGGCTGAGAATCGTGATGCCTGGCGACAGACTATCCAAAAGGGCATTGCGGACAGGGATGAGAGGGGGTGGTCAGCTTGCAGCAGAGAGGAGGGATTGAAGGAAGGATGCTGTAGCAACCCTCGCGTCTCTGTACATCTGCACCAAGTGCAACAGGGACTGCCACTCTCAAATTGGACTATACAGCCACACTAGGCAATGCCTGGACCCAAGGTTCAGACTACACTCCGGTGGCACATCGGTTACTAAGCCACCAATGATGGTAAGGAAAAAAACCACAGGAAAAAAGGCATAACTTTGGTTTAGTAAAGTCATACAACATTTTTTTTAATAAAATATGTAATGTTTTTATTTATTTAATTTATAGTAATAAAATAAGTAATATTTTAATTTATAGTAATAAAATAATATTTTAATTTATAGTAATAAAATAATATTTTAATAATGTAATTGTTGACAAAAATAGTAAAAATTCACTGCTTGAAAGACACAAAGAGTCCTGTTTACTTACATTGTAAATCACCCCCCACCCAATATTTTTTTCTCCCTTTTAAAAAAAAATCGCTAGACATCGTTATTGGATATTTGAATGGAAATGATTTTGACACTTCACCATATTGACGTTTCTTTCATTAATTCTCTTATTTCTTTTTATTTATTGCATTTATTATGCACCATTATTAACATCGGGTGAGCGTAGGTGTGAGAAGATTTCACACTTGATGTTAAAAATGGTGCATTAAAAGAAATAAGAGAATCCATGAAAGAAAAACATTTCAGTATTTTAAAATGATTCAATAACGACGGTTAAAAACGCCATGTTTGCCGAAATTAAGGTCATATTCATTCATTCATTCATTCAAAGCACATCATCAAAATACAGGAGAAAAATACATTTGCCTACAAAAATACACAGATTTTCCAAACCGAATCGTTAACTTTTTTTCCTTTTCTAACAAACGAATTCCAGAAATATCTGGAATTAGAATTAAGATTTGACTCGAATATTCGATAGAGAAAAATAAAATTTCGCCAGTAATTTTTTGTGTTTTCAATCCATAAATAAAAATTAATATTTATTTAAGTTTTTCGAAGAAGGTTCCATTTCCAATGAATTTGTAATGTTAAACTGGGCACGTACTTTCCGCCATTTTCACGGAAGTAAGGCCTCGAAGTAATGCGGTTCGTAACATCCATTTACCTCGAGGTCTTACTTCGTAAAAATGACGAAAAGTACGTGCCCACTTTAGCATTACAGTTACATCGTAAATATAACCCTCTCATAAAACCAAAAAACATTATTCTTTTCTCAAAACTGACAAATATTGGCACAGGTAAGTAAAGTCTTCTTATGGATTGAAAGAAGCACAAAAGATTTACTTGGGAACATTTGTTTTTTCTATTTTTCATCGAATATTCGACTTAATCAAATCTTAAACGAATTATTTTTCTACTTACCTTTCAGGTGAGGACTTTTAATGACAAAGAAGACAAGACAAAGATGGGGGAACCCGGAAATGTGGAAAAAAATGGCTATGCAATTAATTCTGGGTTTTTTTCAGGTGTTGTTCGAATTATTGTCTGCTCTTGTTAGGATTTTCAGTTACTACACCAGTTTCCTGTCTTGTTCGTCCGATTAGTATCAATAAAGCTGACGTTTTTAAAAAATGCCCAAAGAAAGCCGTTTTAAGAAACGAAAAAAACCGATACAAATGTCAAGTTTGCTTGGAAGAAATATTTCGTTTGGATGACAAAGCATAAATAAAAGAAAATCGACAGAACGGTGTAGAACAACAATCAGTCCCCAGGTTTTCCAGATAGTTGGAGACGTTTCTGGCCCCCAAAAATGGCTAAATGCCAAAATTGTTCATAAAACATTGCAATATACTGAAGTACACACCAAAATTAAGAATTTATCAAAAATACTACTGCAATAAAATCAACTGACCTCAATCAATCTTATATTTCAAAATGCGGCACTAAGGAGTCTTAAAATAAATTAGCACAAATAATTTTTCGCAAGTATTATTTTGTGCTTTTAAAGACCTTCGTTTTCCTCAGGATATTTGTCAGTTTTGAAAAAAGTTGATTTTTT
>VCCN01006885.1:4479605-4494751 GCA_006491835.1 Architeuthis dux | reverse complement strand
GGTTCAAAGGAAAATTCTATTTTTATTTGCAGTTTTCTGGACAAGTGGGCGTTAATATAGGTAAAAATGTTGGAGTGCATGATCTACCCACCTTATATAGTGAACCGTGCTTTAATGAACTGCATTATATCGTGGATGCCTGTATTAATAATATGAACATAATTTGATTTAAAGGAGCTGTGGAGGATATGTTACACTATGTTTACTACAGACACAAGTTTGAGAAAAATGTGGATCACAACACAAGAAAATTTGAATTTCAATATTATATCTTTTCCAACCAATGAACAAAACCTAGAAGACAACACTTGAAGAATCCAAAAAACATCCCACCTCAGCCTTTTACGTTTAGCAGGAAGTTCCGTACACTTACAGAAAACAAAGACGACGATCAATAAAATAAACTTTCAATTTTATTATTTCTTGACTATTTTAAAACAATATAAACAATGGTTCACATCTTTCAGAATGAATAATTATAGAAAATCTGTAATATTTCACAGATAAATTATAATCTTGTAAATAAATTACATTTCATATTGTTATGGTTCATATATTTTTATTAAAATTCAAGAATCCCTCCTTTTAACAAAAAATTGAGTACGAAAAACGAAATGTTCCCTTCTTTTCAAAGCAATATGGTGCTTAGCGAAAATCAGCCCTAATTAAATGATCCATTTCTGACGGCCCAAATGTTAAACTTTGCTATAAATTCTTTTGTTAATGTTGGGACATGAAACCTTGTTTATTTGGTCTGCCAAATTATAATCGTTCCAAATGTTTTTAAAATTGTAAAGAGGTGAGCAACGCATGATTACCCTCATCACCTTCATAAAACTAAATGAACACATTGGGTAAAATGAAAGAAAATGAAAAAAAAATGGATGAGACAGAACATTTGGAAAACATTTTATTGAACATTTAAATGTATCTTTGCTTTAAGGATAATCGAAGAAAGGTACAATTTTTTTTAATGAATTTACAATATATATTGATTCAAAATTAAAACAAATAGCGATTAAAATATTTACCATTATTAATTTTTTACTAGTACTTCTTTCATCTTAATTTCAGTTACGTTTCATTGTAAATACCCAGACCATCATTCTACAGACATTAGTAAACAGCCCAGATCGGAATAAAGAATACTCTTTAGGCGAGACTTAACCTCTTTTACCTTGGGAAGCCTATGTACAACAGATGCTCAAAATGTACTATTCAAAAATTAATAATGGTTGACAATGCTTCATCTAGTAAAAATTCAAGATAATTTTACTACTAGTGTATGTAAAAGCAAAACAATATAAAATATGGTGCCAATCAATCAGGGAAAAATAAGGAATGGTTAGAGTCGATCTTTGTCAACCTTTGGCTCTAGTAGCTCAAATGTTGCCAGCAGCAAGGAGTAATCCCTGACCTGACCTATTGGAAGAAGTGGAACCTGTCTGCCTTAGGAGCTCCATTCCTGGTTTGGGATCAGAGTGTTCCGTCACCTAGATTGTTTGCCAAGCAAGGTTAGAGAGCCCAGTCTACCCTATTATTTACCCATAGCTGGGTGGGAAACCAAGGCTGCCCTGCTATTTATGCTTACCAAGGAGGTGGGTGTAGTGGATTCATGCCTTTCTCAATAGCATTATTACAAAATGAATACCAACTGTTCACAGTCCTCCATTTTTATGAAGTGAGGCTTTGAAAAATGGATGTTTATGAACTGCATACTTTGAGGCCTTCTGTGAAAAAGATGTGCCCCCTTTAGCATTACAGTTACATTGTAAAACCGTAAAATCTAAAAAAAATGTGTTTTACTCAAAACTGACAAATTTACAGAGATAAGTAAAGTATTATGGATTGAAAGCACAAAAAATTACTAGAAAAAACTAAAAAAACAGCCAGGATGTTGAAAATGGCCTAAACAGCTGTAACATGTACATTAGAAGGCATACACCAATACACAAGGTGGAACTACGTTCATAAAAATGTTTGTTTTTTTTCAATTTTGTTTAGAATTTTAATATTTTATAATGTATAGAACACTGAAATTGAAAATATTTTTTTAATATTTTTCATTTTCATAGTTTATAGAAAAAAAACTTCGACTTAATCAAATCTTAACCTGTAAAACTAAACATAGTGGAAATTGTCATGAGCACAGAAGGAGCTTCCTCATTTAGTTTCCCAAGATTTTGACATAAATCTGGTCATTCCAGATTTAACAGCAAGTGTTGCTTGTTAGTGACAGGAACGTTTTTTCTTTTGATTCTGTCTAAGTTAAAGAAAATTAGACAAAGGATAAGAATTTTTTCTTCATTAAAATTAATTTTCAACAAAACTCAAAGAAAAGACTTGTTAGTGTGATTGTTCACTAAAGGCACACTATAGCTCTTCTATGTATTTTTTATTCTTTATTCTGCTTATTTTTGGCCCTGCTCCTCTTTCTAGAGTTTGAAAAGTTCATTTTTTAAGGTTTTAGAAGGGGGTCCTATTTACAATGTAACTACAATGCTAAACCAAACCCTTACCTTCTACCATTCATACAGTTTCGAGGTATTTAGTTAATCCCTTGTGAAGTTTGTAAAATTTTTTTCACTAGTAATTTTTTGTGCTTTCCTTAATGTTTTGGGGGGAGGGCTACACTGTGGCATAATCATATTGCATTTCCTTCAGGAAATCCAGGCTTTAGTTTTAATAATGACCAAATCTTTTATAAAAACAGTAAAATAATTAAAAATTCAGTTTGTCTCAAGTGATTTTACTCAACATTTTTAAAAGCTTCTAAATTCACATAATTCAGTTCTTCTTTATAAGGCAATGAATTGAAAAAAAATCTTCAACTACATTAATCATAGAAAGTTTTTTAACAACATACATACATTTACAGGATTTATATAAAAAAACAAAAAACTTTCTTTTTATTAATTCGGGCCACTAATTAATAAGTTGTATAAAAACAACTAAAATTAGGATGAAGGTAAAAACTAGTCAAATTTAATAAAAAATGGTGTGTTACAATATTTCATCTGATAATAATAAAGATTGATTTATAAAAACTTTCTTGTTTTGAGGCTTTCATAATTATATGAACTCAATAAATAAATACACTTTGTAACTGCAGCTCCTGCCCCATGTTTTGTAAAAAACTTTATTTACAAGTTGCAATTTATTCTTACTCTTCTTTAATAGGCCTTATATTTTTACTGCAATTGATTGCACATGTTTTCAAGCGCTTTTGTCCAGTGTGGACTTAAGTATTGAGGTTCCCGAGAAAGGGTGCTTTCTATAAATGCATTTATTATTATTATTATTATTAGTAGTAGTAATTCTAGTGAGAAGATGGTATACTTATATCTACCAGCAGACTTTGAAAAATTCTTTTTCACTACAAATTGAAATGACATATTTGTACAGTTTAAATATGAATTATATCAGTGGTCCCCAACAACCAAGCCGCAAAGTATGTGCTACCGAGCCATGGGGAAATGATATGATTTGGTGATATGAAACAATAGGAGTCAGCTGAACCTTTTATTATTCCTTGTCACGACTCCCACACCACCACTAAGAAATATTTGACTTATGCAGTAAACCAGCTGTGAAAATTAGATGATTAGACATAAACATTTCAGTAGTTAATGAATGAGACAGGTGGATCTTAGTATTGAATTCATTAAACCCTTTTAGAAACAAAATTGAGTGTATTAGTCGCTTATAAGTGACATATATTTGACTTATTACCTATATTCCAGTTGTGATTAAACACTCCCCTCCCCCAATCAGCTGGTCTGCAAAAACAGTTAGGGACCCCGGAATAATCTCAAATCTCATAGAGATACATTTTCCTTCAAGGGGGTGTTTATAAGTGTCTCTTTTAATTTTGATTGGATCCACAAAAGTTATATTAACCCACAAGAATGTATAAACTCTTTCAAAATGCAGATTAACATATTTAACCATAATAAGGTTTCACAGTGTTTTCATGTCAGTCTTTATGTTTCTCTCTAGGGTGTCTCATTTGCTCGTCTCTTTCAGCCTGATCTTCACAAATAAGACTTCCTTGCAGCACATTTTTGCATATGGTTCTTGAATGATGAAGTGTTTAAAAAACTAAGTTCACACACTTCACAAGGGTAAGGTTTCTCCCCACATGTGTTTTAATAGTAAAACATGTGAAAACACAGATCCACACATTTAACATTTAAATTCAAATCTTAAATAAGAGAGAATAACTTCTGATCAGAGCTACTTCCATTACTTTTTGGAAATTTAAAAAAAGATTTTCTATTCAATTCACAAAAGATTTACATTTTTAAAACTTCTATTCCTTGAAGAATTCCAGTGTTTAGTAGCAGTTTCAAATGGTTTACAAATCTAAGAGTTAAGGATAGGGGTTTTCTTTTTTATGTGTCTATATACTTTAGTTTAAATGCTATCATTAAGAAAAAGCTGATGCATACACTTCAGACAAACAGAGTTTCTCTCTTGTATGTGTTTGCATATATTTGTTTCTCCTGCATCCCTCAAATGTGATCCCTGGGAAAATACAGAGCTAAACACTGGACTCAAATAGGCTTTCTTTCTAGTATGTGCTAATATAAAGTATCGGAAATTACAGAGCCACACACTAATGACACTACCAAGTTGGCCTAAGTTTTGAGTGGTAGAAATGTTAATTCCCTGGCCGTTTTGATAGCTTATTGTTAATAATAGAAGGTGTGAGTGGTGTAGCGGTTAACACTACAGACAATGAAATTGGTGAACTGAGTTCAAACTCCGGTCGAGACTTTATGTTCACTTCACACTAATGCCATTGGGAAAGGTATGAATCCATCTCTTCTCCCAAAGCTATGTGTAAAATAGCAGGGCAGACTGGGCTCTCTAGCCTTGGAAAGACAACCAGTCTAGGAGGAGATTTTGATTCCAAACTAAGGAATGGAGCCCGCTTTAAGGTGGTTGCATGCCAACTTTGAAATCCAGCCAGCAGCTCCTGCAGCCAAACGTATCACTCTCCGTTTTCCTTTAGACTATATCATCATGATTTTACTTGGTACAAAATTTTATTCCAATGTAAATTTATACATAAAACATTAAATTGGTGACGATTTTTCATTTATAATTGGCCATGTTCTAAATGATTAATTTTTTTGATAAGGCTGTAGGAGGCTACATGTGACCTTGAGACAGCAGGTTCCCCACCCCTGGTCCAGACATTCACTAAGCTTAGTAAAATCGAGTTATCTCCCTTACATTTACCTTATTTTAACTCCAACAGCTGGCACTTTTAAAAAAGATTTATCTAAGCAAATATAAAATTCAATTAAACATTTTGAGTTTTATAGAATCCAAATATGTTGGTTTATTAAGAGTAAATGTTACAATAAAGATTAAATATAAAAGCATTAAATGTTTTAGGCTTAAATGAGGCATTATCTCAAGTGTTCAAACCTTTGAGAAAGTGTATATATGACTAATTTATATACACATAATTAAAATGATATGCAGTAAGGTATTGTACAATTATATGTTTATTTGTTGCTAATTCCTATACTGTATCGTTAACCAGATGAATAAATTGGGACTGAATGTTAACCGTCTCCTCTCCAGACCATGAAAAATCACAATAGATAAAATATATTAATGAAACGGGTCTTGTTAGTCACTCAATAAAAAACGTCATGTGACCAACATCTTTTGGCAGCATATCGTGTTGGGTGGTGATCAATGAAAAAATTGGAAAAAGGGGTGAACAATGAATAAGTTACTTCTCTTGCTTTTTGTTGCACAGTGGTCACTAAAAAAAGTCTGAATTTTTTAAAAACAAGCATGAATCCTACCAGACACATCCTAAGGGACAAATTCAGCATGAACTTACACTGTAAATTGAACTCCACACTAAAAACTTATTGGGTGGGGGGATTTTCAAAACTAGACAATGAGTAAATGTTTAGATTTTCATCTCTCTAGCTCCATTAGTATGTCCTGTACACACGCTACATAGCCAGCATCACTAAAAAATTGAAGAAACCTATGTTGAAGGTTTCTAATATGATTAACAGAAACATGGATATGAAGTATTGGCTGTTGAATTGTAGTTAGTGTCATGAAGCACAGGCTATTGATAAAGGTAGTTATAGATGGATAAAGATTCATCTGGTCATAATGATGCAGACATGGCTTTTTGAATGAAATGTCTGGAAAAACAGATCTGCACACCTTACAAAAATATTTCTACCCAGTGTGTGTTCCCATGTGTCTTTTTAATTGAGTTCTTTGAGAAAATGCACATCCACACACACTACAAGAATATGGTTTCTCCCCAGTATGCTTTCGCATGTGTTCTTTCAAGTAGGATTCGCGCAAGAATGCAGACCCACACACTTCACATAGATAGGGCTTCTCTCCACTATGTGTTTGTGAATGTCTGTTCAAAGATAAAATGTCTGAAAATGCAGATCCACACACTTTACAAGTATATTTCTCCCCAGTGTGTGTTCCCATATGACTTTTTAATTGATATCTTTGAGAAAATGCACATCCACACACACCACAAGAATATGGTTTCTCTCCAGTATGCTTTCGCATGTGTACATTTAAGTGTGATCTTTGTGAATATGCAGATCCACACACGTTACAAGAATATGGCTTCTCACCAGTATGTGTTCGCATATGTACTTTTAAAGATGAAGTATCTGAAAATGCAGATCCACACTCTTCGCAAGCATAGGTTTTTTCTCCAGGGTGTGTGTCCATGTGTCTTTTTAATTGCGTTCTCTGAGAGAATGCACACCCACATGTGCTACAAGAATATGGTTTCTCTCCAGTATGAGTTCGCATGTGTGCTTTCAACGATGTTCTACGCAAAAATGAAGATCCACACACTTCACACGAATGGGGTTTCTCTCCACTATGTGTTTGCCGATGGCTTTTCAAAGATGAACTTACTGAAAATGCCAATCCACACACTTCACAAGTATATGGTTTCTCTCCTGTATGTGTTCGCATGTGTATATTCAAGTATGAACTTTGTGCAAATGTAGATCCACAAACATTACAAGAATATGGCTTCTCACCAGTATGAGTTCGCACATGTACTTCCAAAGATGAAGTATCTGAAAATGCAGATCCACACACTTCACAAGCATATGGTAATTCTCCAGTGTGTGTTCCCATGTGTCTCTTTAGATGTGGTTTTGATGAGAATGTAGAGCCACATACATCACAACAATATGGTTTCTCAACTGCATCTGTCTGCTGTCTTTTCGAAGATGAAGTGTCTGAAAATGCAGATTCACCCACTTCACAAGTGGATGGTTTCTCTCCAGGGTGTGTTTCCAAGTGTTTTTTCAATTGGGTTCTATAAGAGAATGCACAACCACATACACCACAAGAATATGGTTTCTCTCCAGTATGTGTTCGCATGTGTTCTTTCAAGGATGTTTTACGCAAGAATGCAGATCCACACATTTCACACGAATAAGGTTTCTCTCCACTATGTGTTAGCCTATGGATTTTCAAAGATGAATTTACTGAAAATGCCAATCCACACACTTCACAAGCATATGGTTTCTCTCCAGTATGTGTTCGCATGTGTATATTTAAGTATGATCTTTGTACAAATGCAGATCCACACACTTTACAAGCATATGGTTTCTCTCCAGTATGTGTTCGCATGTGTATATTTAAGTGTGATCTTTGTGCGAATGTAGATCCACAAAC
The DNA here is from genome assembly GCA_006491835.1 of Architeuthis dux. Taxonomy (NCBI): domain Eukaryota; kingdom Metazoa; phylum Mollusca; class Cephalopoda; order Oegopsida; family Architeuthidae; genus Architeuthis; species Architeuthis dux. The sequence continues at coordinate 4,487,041 of VCCN01006885.1, read as the reverse complement.
ATTACAAGAATATGGCTTCTCACCAGTATGTGTTCGCACATGTACTTCCAAAGATGAATTATCTGAAAATGAAGATCCACACACTTTACAAGCATATGGTAATTCTCCAGTGTGTGTTCCCATGTGTCTTTTTAAGTGTGGTTTTGATGAGAATGCAGAGCCACATATATCACAAAAATGTCTTTTTTCTACTACATCTGTCTGCTGATGTCTTTTCGAAGATGAAGTGTCTGAAAATGCAGATTCACTCACTTCACAAGTTGATGGTTTCTCTCCGGGGTGTTTTTCCAAGTGTTTTTTCAATTGGGTTCTATAAGAGAATGCACATCCACATACACCACAAGAATATGGTTTCTCTCCAGTATGTGTTCGCATATGTTCTTTCAATGATGTTTTACGCAAGAATGCAGATCCACACACTTCACATGAATATTGTTTCTCACCACTATGTGTTTGCCGATGGCTTTTCAAAGATGAATTTACTGAAAATGCCAATCCACACACTTCACAAGCATATGGTTTCTCTCCAGTATGTGTTCGCATGTGTATATTTAAGTATGATCTTTGTACAAATGCAGATCCACACACTTTACAAACATATGGTTTCTCTCCAGTATGTGTTCGCATGTGTATATTTAAGTATGATTTTTGTGCAAATGTAGATTCACAAACATTACAATATGGCTTCTCACCAGTATGTGTTTGGACATGTACTTCTAAAGATGAAGTATCTGAAAATGCAGATTCACTCACTTCACAAGTGTATGGTTTCTCTTCAGAATGTGTTTCCATATGTCTTTTCAATTGGGTTCTTTGAAAAAATGTGCATCCACACACATCACAAAAATATGGTTTCTCTTCAGTATACTCAGAATATGTTCTTTCAAGTGTGATCTATGTAAAAATGCAAATCCATACACTTCACACAAATTAGGGTCATATCCATGATTTTGTCAATATCTTTTCAAAGATGACATATCTAGAAATGGAAATCCACACATTTCATAAGTATATGGTTTCCCCCATTATGTTTTCATGTGTCCATTAAAATGTGGTTGCTACACATTGTACAAGAATGTTTTCTCTCTTGTATGTTCTTTTATGTCAATTTTAAGTTGATCTTTGTGAAAATGCAAATCCACACTCTTTACATCCATGCGGTTTTGCATGTTATGTTTTAAAAATAATTGAAAAAAGAGATTCACATTTCTTGTTCATGTGTATAGGCTCATATTTTCAAACTTGACTTGCAGGAAAACAAGCTACACCCCTCACACAAATGTGTTTTGCTTCAGTGTGTTTTTCATACTGAACTAATTCATTTCACAGACTATTTTTACCCTGTTTCCTGTTTGACATCACTTCCATCTATTCGAATAAATAATATCACAAAATTATTTTCATCAATCCAAAATGTAAATTTAATTTTCAGGCCGGGACATCTGTAAAAAAACAAAAACAAAAATATTTATAATATTTAAGGAAAATTCATAGACAAATAATATTGTATCAAGTGAACTTACCTGACAATGAACTCATGTATTTGTTTATACCAGTGGTTCCCACCTGAGAGGGGAATTTAGGTAGTCCAAGGGGGGAATGAGGCCTTTTGGAATTTCAAATTGTATGTTCCTAATTATTTTCGCTTGCTTTCTTTGAGTAAAAAATATACAGCAGCAGCAGCAGCTGAATAACTATGAAATTAAACTAATTCTTATTATAAAGCTGTCTAATTATACGCAAAATAAAATAATTATTTGAAATTATTCATTGTTTCAACACACTTAAATGAAAGTGGGGAACTAAATAATCATCTTTGACAAAAGTGGGTATTGACTTGAAAAGGTTGGGAACCACTTGTTTATACAAATACTTTAATCTGGATTACATACAATTTTGTTTCATATTTCAGGATTTATTTTTAAGCTTTCAAACCCACATTACTTGCTTAGTAGAAATTTGTTTTTGGGTTTTAAAGAAAAAGTGGACAAGGAAGATATTTTCTAGGAGAAAATTCAAAGTATCTTTTAAATTTTTACATGAATTGATTTTCCTGCAAAATCACAAACATGTCTTTACCTAACAGTGGAAAGCATTGTATTTGTGTACAATGTGAGAAATTTAATATAAAAAAGTCAGGGTCAAAATTGGTGGGCAGCCTTATACTCGAGTGTAAAAAAAGTAATTTAAGGAGGGGTTTAAAAGTTAATTTTATCACATGGAAAAAAAATCTTTTAAAAAAAATTGGAATGGAAACTTCTTTAAAAATAATTCTGTTCTTTATTAAATACTGTATATTTTTTAATATAATAATAATCCTTGTTGCCTTCAGGATTTCCTCACTGATCAAAACACGTCTTTCCTCTTATTCCTTGGCTTATATAGCCCCAATATGGCGCCCCCACCAAGGGGGATAATACCTACCTTGAAGCCTTCAAGGGCAGTAACTGTAAACAGCTAATTATCATATCAGACCAGGTTTTTACTAAAAAAAAATGGCCCAAATTCAGCAGTTTGACTTATACTCATGTGATACTATCAGTGGCAGGATTTTAGAAGTAAGATATACTCTAGATTTTACAAATACATAGAATCTACCAAAAAGGTTTCAAGTAGGTGAAGTCTGGTTTATTTTAAACTCCCAAGAAATTGCTGGCTGAGAGAATCAAGCTAAATATATTTTTAAAAAGAAATTTGGAGAGAAAACTAGGAAAGAGAATGTTTGCATAAGGGGCTCAGACTGACATTGGTGGATGTGGCAGCCTTATCAACGGGGGGCCTGCACAAATATTCCGTTCCAGGGACCCTAGAGAGAGAGAACAGGTGCACTTCGGCAAAAGATAGGAAACTGTAATTAATTGCTGTTATGATTCCAATAAAGTCAGTTTGAGGAACAGCGTCTTTGCCACCTACGCAAAAAGGATGTGTAGCCGATTGGCATCCACTGATTGGTCAGTAGAGTGACGTAAGGATATGCAGTCCTGCCCTGGTGGGCCCAGGGTGAGGAATCAGACCAACACAATTGTAAGTTAGGGCCCAGAGAATGAGAGCAGTTGCCAAGAAGATGTTGAATTAAATTCCAAATTAGGAAGACCCTTGCATTGGGGAGGGAGATTGATTGATTAGAACTAATGGGTAAATAGGAACAGAAACTGCAGTTGGAAGTTTGATCAGAGAGTGCATACCACTGCCAACACCAATGTAAGGGGGAGTAATTTTGCCTGGATTGGCCCAAAGATTTAATCACTTCCATGGATCATAGTCCACCCTTCCACAAAATTTAATTGTGAACTTTTGGCGATATTATGTGGTGTATGCATATAACTACAACATAGGGTAGATTATTGTATATGGATCTGCCCCCAAAATTAATCAATTCTCCCTTAGCCTATTGCCCACCATTTCACAAAATGTTACTGAAATTCATTAAGAACTTTGGGAGATATTGTATGGACAGTCATGAACATATACATACATGTACAAGAAAAAAACGGAAAAATATTGCTGAATCCCCCCAAAATTTAATCAACTCTTCCTTACCCCATTGTCCACCTATCCACAAAATTTCATTGAACTTCATTGAGGACTTTTGGAGTAATCTTGTGGAAAGCCAGGAAGATGGACACAACCTAATACATATACCTCTCAAACTTTGTTGGCAGAGGTAAATATCATTTTAGTTTATCCTACCTTTGCATTTTCATCTTGACATGTTTACATATATGATCCATTTTCTCACATATCACCAAATTTCTTGGCAGAGACAAAGCTCAGTGCACTGTAACTGAGTATCTTTGCACTTACAGCCACATCGGATTAGTTTGTTGCAGGACTTTGATGCCTCAGGGGGGTTGGTCCAGTGTGGTCACCATGTTGATTCACTGTATACCCATCCCCAGTTATATGGGTCAGAAAGGACTGGCTGGGCAATAAGATACGTGTGCTGTTCAATCTGTCATATGTCAGCCTTGGTGTCCATGGTGAACAGTTCTTTGCTGTCAACTGTAAAGGGGTTCCCAATATCTTGGACAGTGGTCAGCAGAGCTTTTATATCTTTTTGAAAGCTGGGGACCATTACATGATGTCTCGCATTGATTTGGGGGTCATCATCACTGAACAAAGTCTCATACTCATACAGTATTCTCACTACTTCTAGACCAGCCACCAGCCACCTCTGGAGTGCCTGTGGACTGTCAAAGAGACCTACAGCTCCTCTGCTCCCTTTGATTACTTCATTCATCTGCTCCTGATCTATGGAAATTGAACTGAACATATTGGATGATTTATGAACAACAAAATGACCCTCAGTGAACTCCTTGTAAAGTGATGGATGATCTATTTCTAATCTGACCATGTCACATATATGTACAGGCAACCATCTGGCATAGTTGGTGTGATCCAGGCCAAAGAGCCACGCAGCCATCTGCTGGAGAACCTGAATGTACAGCTTAAAGTCACCAGTTCTGATGGAGAAGACAAAGCGAAGCAGAAGGAGTTACGGCTCAAGGGTAGTGGATGAGTACTTGAATTGTGGATGCTCTCTGCTTTCATGCTCACACCACCCACTGAAAGTGAGGTTGTAAGAATTGGTTTCAATGGATGCTTCCTATGCCATCTGACACAGAGTGCTCAATGCTGCTGCAGTGACCTGATGGGCTGTTGTCCACCCACTACCAATAAATCCAATCTCCAAGCAGTTTTACAAAATTCATTTCAATGTACAGACCACCCATCATAACCAAAATTATCACTTCATCATGAGTTTCCGGTGCTTCCATTGGAGATATTTTGATATGGCAAACAGTGGCTGATCACAGGGGCTTGTGGGGGATTTAGAAGTTTGATGGCCATTACAATCACATTCATAGCATGCAACATCATAGCATCTGTGTGAGCACTTTCATGGAACAAGGGCAATAGAGCCAAAGTACTCACTGGGATAGATTGTGCACTTTTTGTAGCCTGAAATGCTGCACATTAAATAAATTCATCATCTTCAAGGGTATCCTTTTCCAACAAAACTTTGACCTCACAAGGCCACTCTATCTGCTGGACGCCTGGATCAGTCAAGACAACATCTCCTATGCTGACAGAGAACTGGGCTGGAGGTACTTTTGGTTCTGATACAGCTGTAATAGGATTTACCTGTGTATAGAATTGTGACAGAGGCAATATCCTTTTCTGACCTATGTCTAGCATTATTTGGTTCCTAGCCAGGTCTCTTGAATAGTAATGTACTGGAATCCAGTCGGATATCCAGCACCAGATTCAAATGAAAAAAAAAGTGAACATTTTTTTATGAATCCGGCACTGGATATTTGACCGGATTGATATTCCTGTATATCACTACTCTTGAACTGTCATTCATACAATTCAAAATAAAATATATTTTTTCAACTTAATACTTAAGAAACCTCTTTTTATAATTGAAACCAATCGAATATTTTTTATTAATTTAACTTTTAAATTCATAAATAAATATAATTTTAAAAATGTGATCTAAAACATGTAAATATTAATAATATTTGAATTTAATACTTTAAATTAAAATTCTATATAGTTAAAAAAATCCTTAAAAAGGGTATATCATTATAAATTCTGGCGCATGTTTAATGTATGTTTACAGAAAAACAAAGACGACCATCAAATAGGGGAAGCATGCATCAGATCAAATGTCTTCTTGTCTTATTTCCATCTCCACATATCATGGTTCATTGGCTGAAACTTTCATAACTTTGTCACATTCTGCATGATTCTTACAATATGTGACCCTTAACAGCTGGACTATAAACTTTGAATATTAATAAGAAACTCAATTCATTGAAAATATTTTTTGAAATTAATAAATTACATATGGACAAATATTACACTCAATCGTCATTGAAACATTTAAAAATCAATTTGTTAATTCTATCCTAAAAGAGACACTCAATAAAGTTAACCTATGATATGAAATCATACAACTATAAACAAAAGGATATCCTTGGTCCTACAATTTAGCATCTTCCAGGGTACAGATGTGAGAATTTAGCACCTTCCAGGCTCCAGATGTGGAAATTTAGTATCTTCCAGCCTCCAGACGGGAATTTAGCATCTTCTAGGGTCCAGACATTGGAATTTAGTATCTTCTAGGGTCCAGACATGGGAATTTAGCATCTTCTAGGGTCCAGACATAGGAATTTAGATCTTCCAGTTTCCAGACATCGAAATCAGCATCTTCCAGGGTCTAGATGTAGGAATTTAGCATTTTCCAGGGCCCAGACGTAGGAATTTAGCCTCTTCCAGGGTCCAGATGTAGGAATTTAGCCTCTTCCAGGGTCCAGATGTAGGAATTTAGCATCCTCCAGGATTTGGACATTGGAATTTAGCATCTTCCAGGGTCCAGACATGGGAATTTAGCATCTTCCGGGATCCAGGCATGGGAATTTAGCATCTTCCAGGGTCCAGACGTAGGAATTAAACATCTTCCAGGGTCCAGATGTAGGAATTAAACATCTTCCAGGGTCCAGATATAGGTATTTAGCATCTTCCAGGGTCCAGACATAGGAATTTAACATCTTCCAGGGTCCAAATGTGGGAATTCAGCATCCTCCATGATTTGGACATTGGAATTTAGCATCTTCCAGTACATGCAATTGGATTTAGAATATTTTAGGGCCTGGATACGTAAACTCACGTAAACTCTGGCAGAGTGCAAATTCCCTGTCAGTCTGGACAGCCTTTTAAAGTCACTGTGACAAAGAAACAGTTCATCCAAAACTGACGTTTTGATTTCTTTGATAAAGAACAATTTCATTATTGCGTTTATTTCTGATGAATATGTAGTTCAATTATACTTTTTAATAAATTTGTAAACTACTTTTTAGAGCCTTTGTATGACTTTCTTTTGGAGCCTTTGTATGCTGGTTAAATAACGCCATAGATGTATGTACGTAGGACAAAGGATTATCAACAAAAAATATTACTAAGAAACAATTCGTTGAAAATATTTAAAACATCTTCCAGTGCACGGACAATATGGACAAATTAACGGCGATAAAATATTTAAAAAACATGTTGTAAATTCCATCCTAAAAGTAAAAGACAATAAATTTAAACAATGACATCGTACGATTATCAACAATAAAGAATTATGTGTACGTCACACTTACTGTTTGTGTCTTCTTTCGTTCGATTTGTCTTCCTCAAAGAGTAATTCAAGAATAAATGAAATGAAAAAGCTACTAAATACTTTATAAAATAAAATAATTCAACAATAAACTTTCTTATTTTATAAGACACGATCAATTCTTTTCTTCTTACGGTACACACTCATCAGCTCTTCTCAAAAGAGCGAATCTCAAGGGAGGTAATTTATGAACAACTTCTAAAAGGGTTCTTAAGAGTGTCGCCAGTTTAGATGTTTTTCATCTAAATCTAGATGTTTTTGGTCGCGT
>VCCN01006885.1:4463885-4474270 GCA_006491835.1 Architeuthis dux | reverse complement strand
TATTTCCATTCTGTGCAATAGCTGTGAATTTCCATTCTGTGCGGAGATCCAGAAATCTTGTCATATCTATCGTGACAGTCACAATTTCTATGGTCAGTAAGAAAAACATAGCCCTAGTCATAAAGAGCCTCCACTATGGCTCAGCTATATAAAGCATAATATTTTGGGAAATTATCTAATTCCAGCCCCCAAAAATATTTTAGTTTTTAGAAAGGAGATAAAGGGAAAATAAATCTCATGTGAAAATTATTTTTGTATAGAATTGACTATGCTGTTTTACACTTCTGAAAAATGTCACAATGATTATTAAATCACAAAATACACTCATTTTGTCTGGTAATTGCTTGCGTGACCACCTCTAAAACCACCTTGTACTGCATCAAGTTCAAGAGCTGAAGAACATTGTTCTGTCATCTGCTGTTTGACTTGTTCATGTTGACGGGCCATAGTAATGGCATCCTCCAATGTAAGCTGGAGTTGTAATTTCTCTGATAACAGCCAGTCTCTCAAACCTACCACCAGCCTATCGTGTATGGAACATTCTTATCCGGAAAGTCTGTGTAATCAGCCAGGTCATACAATACATGCAGGTTCGTTTCCACATTTGGATGTTGATGACGTTGGTGAAACATGGCTTTTTTGTGAATAATAATATTCACTTTAAGTATGAAGTATCCATTGAACATACAAATGACATCCTTAAACATAGTGGCTGTGATGTCAGGTCCCATGTGGACTGTGAAGGTACTGTAAATTTCTGTATCAGCTTCCATGCAGTAAATTAAGACATCAAACGAGTCTTCATTTAATTTGGAGGCAGTCCGGTATCATAGAAACCACTGTCTCTATGAAAGCCAAAGATCTGGTCTATAAAACAGAAAGTCCGTTGGTGGTTTAAAAGTCATCTATTCTTTTTTCTTTTCAGGGTTTCAGTTTTTGTTTAACCACTTCTTTTAACCGATTTAAAACTGATATTTTTTAACCGCTGCCACATGTAATGTTTGGGGATGCAATATTTTCTTTTTTTCTTGTGAATACCCACCTCCTTAATTAATTTTATGTAATCAACAGTTAATTGAGGATTGTACTGGAAACAGTTCAAAGATAATTCCTGATGAAACTCAGCTCCAGTAGCTTTGCAAAAATCATATGGAAAATAGTTCAGATGTCTTATATTTGAAATTGAAGTACTGCAAAATAAAATAAATATTACTTTCTTTAACAAATTCCATGTTTTATTTGATAAATTATATTTTAGAATTATGCATAAAAAATTCCCATGAACAAAATGTTACAGACACTTTTAATGCCATTACATTAAAAAATCTATAAATTCATCGAGGATAAACAACTTTTCTCATATGTGATTGTATGTAACTTTTAGTTATGACTAAACACAAAATATGAGATATGCTGGAAGTTTATTGAAACCCAAATTGAGTTATTATAATTTTATAATTGCAAATAATGCATGAGTCTACTATTTGTTTTTAATAATACCTTTTCTTTATTCACAGATATCAAATGTGCTGGAAAGAAACTAAACTCATCTGATGGCCATCTATATTGTAGAAAGAACAGGAGTTCACCTTTAAAGATACACATGGTGCCGTGAATTGAATGACTTAGCATTTATGAAGTTAACATTTAAAACCACATCAAACACACATTAGTGAGAAATGCATCTTCTGTGATATGAGTGAATCATAATTTTTGCTGAATTCAATTTTAAACCTATCAAATCCGATCAAACACTGGAGAGAAGACACGTTTCCCAAAATTTACTGATCAGCATTTTCAAACAATTCAGATTTCAAAATAAATATGCAAACACACACTAAAAAGAAAACCTACACTTGTGAAGTGTGTGGATCAGCATTTTCACAGAGTTCACATTTAAAAACACACATGCGAACACACACTAGAGAGAAGCCATATTTCTGTGTAGTGTGTGGATCAACATTTTCACTAAATTTCCATTTAAGAATACACATGCGAACGCATACTGGAGAGAAGCCATATTCCTGTGAAGTGTGTGGATCAGCATTTTCAGTAGATTCCCATTTAAAAAGACACATGCGAACACACACTGGAGAGAAACCACATTCTTGTGGAGTGTGTGGATCAGCATTTTCAGAGAGTTCCAGCTTAAAAAGACACGTGGAAACACACACTAGAGAGAAACTTTATTCTTGCAAATTCTGTAAGTCAGCATTTTCAAGGAATTCACATTTAAAAGTTCACATGCGGACACACTCTGAAGAGAAGCCATATTACTGTGAGGTGTGTGGATTAGCATTTTCATTAAGTTCCCATTTAAAAAATCACATGCAAAAACACATTAAAGAGAAACCGTATTCTTGTGAAGAGTGTGGATCAGCATTTTCACGAAAATCATTTTTACATCGTCACATGCAAACACACAGAGGAGAGAAAAAATATACTTGCAAAGTCTGCAAATCAGCATTTTCACGGAATTCCCATTTAAAAGTACACATGCGAACACACGCTGAAGAGAAACCTATTGTATGCAAAGTATGTGGATTGGCATTTTCAAAGAGTGCATATTTAAAGAAGCACATGCGAACACATCCTGGAGAAAAACCCTACTCTTGTCAAGTGTGTGGATCAGCATTTTCATGGATTTCATTTTTACAACGTCACATGCTAACACACACTGGAGAGAAGCCATATTCTTGTGAAGTGTGTGGAACAGCATTTGCACAGAGTTCCCATTTAAAAAAACACATGCGAACACACACTGGAGAGAAACCATATTCTTGTGGAGTATGTGGATCAGCATTTTCACAGAGTTTCAGCTTAAAAAGACATGTGGAAACACACACTGGAGAGAAACATTATTCTTGCAACGTCTGTAGATCAGCATTTTTACTGTATTCACAGTTAAAAGTGCACATGCTGACACATGCTGAAGAGAGACCTCATGCATGTAAAGTGTGTGGATCAGCATTTTTAAAGAGTGTAAATTTAAAGAAGCACATGCGAACACACACTGGAGAGAAACCTTACTCTTGTCAAGTGTGTGGATTAGCATTTTCACATGGTTCAAATTTAAAAAGACACATGCAAACGCACACTGGAGAAAGGCCATATTCCTGTAAAGTGTGTGGATCAGCATTTTCACGGAATTCAGTTTTAAAAAAACATATGGAAACACACACTGTACAGAAACTATTTTCTTGTAAAGTTTGTGCATTGGCATTTTCCAAGAGTTCAGATTTGAAAGAGCATATGCAAACACACACTTGAAGGAAATCCTATACATATGAAGTGTGCAGATCAGCATTTTTGCAAATTTCAAATTTCAAGACACATGTGAACACACACTGGAGAGAAGCCATTTTGCTAAGTTACATGGAATCACACACACATTTGAGAGAAACTATCTTTCAAGAAAATCATATTAACATCTGAAAAATCACCCACAAAAATGGGGTCATCCTATAGGCTGGATGCAAATATAGTGACTAAACATTAATCTGAAACAATAAAATCCAGACTGAAATTGGGGTCTCTTTTTATCTGAAAGTCACCTTATCCACTGAAAGATACAGTATATTATTATTTCAGGTAAATTAGCAGAAAAACGTGTTCATGGCTTTGCGAAGTATGGGTTGGGACACCTCCAGAGGGCCATGTAAAGATTATTGGGGGTTGAGGAATATTTAAAGAATAATTATGTAACTAAAGTTGTTTTTATCTCTATGCTTAAATGTACTCCTCTTGGTACTTTTTTAACCCATAGAACCCACTGTGACACTGATGTCACATACATTTTAATTGATCTGCGCAGTCTCTTATATAATATTATATTTTATCCTTGATTTTAACTCATGAAGTGTACTAAGTGACATCTAATGAACAACCTGTCAAATTGCCTACCCATAATCCTACATAATCAAGTAGAAATGGGTCTGAGTTCTTATGGGTTAAAATGGCTGAATGCGTCACTAATTTAAAATAAATAAATTTTGTATTTGTTGTATTTTAGTAATTTATTTTTAATAAGAAATCTTTTCCGTATTAAACAATGTAAAACTTAAAAATTATAAATACGTTGCAATTTTGAGGGTCTTTGTTACTATGTTTAGTTGCTGCTAGAGACTAAAGACTAATATATAGTCTTAGTACCTATTGCCTTTATAACAATGAGTGAGGGTTCGCAAAAATATTTGTCTCATCATAAGGGTTACGAGTGAAAAAAGTTTTAGGAACCCTGCTCTATGTGGAGAGAAAAGAACAGTATTTTCAAGTACGTAAATTTACCATTGCAATTATTTTGACTGGTTTTCTTCCATTCACTTTAGTTTCTTTTTCTCACAAGGCCATTAAGCAAATCTGCAGGAATTTGAAATAAAGACGAATGGGTTGCAAGTTCAAATCTCAGCCAAAGCTTATTACTATTTACCTTCATCTCAATTTTCCAGTTTTTAAAAAAAATCACAACTTTTACTCAGGCCGGCTTCCCTTCGGCAGTGAGTAAACAGTGTTGATCAGAAATAAAGAATAAGTTTCAGGTGAGACTTGAACTCACATCCCTCCTGAGAGTGCAGGTTTATGCCCTGTCACTCTACCGATTGAGCTACTGAAGCTAACTGCTGAAAGGAAGCCAGCCTGAGTAAAAGTTGCGTTTAAAAAAAAAAAGCAACTGCAAAATTGAGATGTAAATAGTCAGCCAAAGCTGTTACTTTCTTCCAAATTCCAGCAGTTTAGTGTAACAATGAAAGAATGCATTTTTGATAAAAAGCAACAAAAACAGATAAAAGAAAATCAAAGTATTTGTAACAGTAAAATTATTAATGGACAAAAACAAGAAAATGACACCCATTTGAAGTATGTCAGAAACCTTCAACCAAAACTATCAACATAGGTTTCTTCGGTTCTTAAGTTGGTCTGGCTGGCTGGCTGGCTATGTATGTATCCCGCATATAGTAAAAGATGATGGGCAACCGTGTATATCAGTAAGATGGGTGGTCACAGAAAAACTAAAAAATATACACCATACCAAAACTTCAGGTTTCATTAAATGAAGATATGAGAGGTAGAGACACTACAGGGTGAGGCAGGGTTTTTCTATACCGCTTGCACACATCACAAGATAAGGATATTTACAGCTTCAATTAGGTCTTCTTCACATTTACTCCTTATTATGTATAGAAAAAAATGTTCTTTTTGTTTTTTGTTCCAATTTTTTATAATTTTGTTGTTTCAGCAATATTTGGGCTGATCCATTCTTCAGCCTTCTCCAGGTGGAATAATTCCTTTTATGGAATTGATCGCTAATATACAAATCAGATTGGTTCAGTTCTTTTCAGCAAAGCTAGATCTACAGATGATACCATTACCACCACCCATGTACCCAGATAATCTTTGTGTACACAGGTTGTTGGGCAAGTGCATGAGATTAGTAAAGATTTTAGCATCATGTGGTTTTCTTTTTAAATACAAATGCTAAGCACTTTATTAACATTGTTAAAATATTTTGTTTACAGATTTGTTTGTTCAGCTAATATATCACGTAAAACTAGCTTGCCAGGAAAAAAAAACTCCAAATCTAACAACACTGGAAAGTAAATGATATTTTAGAGATTTCATCAGTCGGGCCAGGGAATACTCACACAGACCAGCATGCACCCTCGGGCAGGTCTGCATATCTCCTCCTAAAACCATAAAAATAAATTTTTCTCAAAAGTAAGAATTCATGTGCTCACATTTGGAATTAGGACTTTGCATCAAAGCGGACTATGGGATTTAAATTCTGCCCATGTTTTATTGCTGCGTTTGGGTTTAGATTACGGTTAGAGGTAGGGTTATGGTTTTTGCTCTAAGAAAAACATGTTTTATTTTCATATAAAACCTTTAGATATTTCCTTTCACAAAACTGACAAATTTCCAGAAGGTTTGAAGGTCTAATAGATTGAAAGCATATAAAATTGAAAGAATAAAAGAAAATGTTTTCTGTCTTGTTTCAAACTGTATTTACCTCGTTTCTAAACACTGGTGTATTGTTGCTTTCACTGTATTCAGGTGCTCACTTCTGGCATTAGTAGTTTGCATGTCAAAGTATATCAAAGCGGATTATCGGATTTAAATTGTGCCCATGTTTTATTGTTGCATTTGGGTTTGGATTAGGGTTAGATGTAGGATTAGGGTTTTTGCTCTAAGAAAAACATGTTTTATTGTCAGGTTAGGGTTAGGGTTAGATTCCTTAAAAAAACAGTGCCAAACTGGCATAAACACTCATAGAAAGAGAACTTCACATCCACGGTCACATATGACGAATTGAAAGTAAGGGTGCAGTTTCGCATTATAGCTACATTCAAACCGAGTTTGTTTACATCTAGCGCGTATATTTATGCTATTTTTATTCAACAATATCTCCCGTTTTATAAGGTGCACACAAATAATTTTTATCTCATATATTTTGCCAATCTTTCAACTTACTAATGACACTAACATTTTTCGATGAAAAAATTAAGTTTTATATGATTTTGACGTTTATTTTATCAAGGTGTCAAATTACTCAGAACTAGGTCATGAGGCTGCAGAAATGCCTACTACATTGTAAATAGAACCCCCTCTTTTAAAACCTTTAAATATTTCCTTTCTCAAAACTGACAAATTTCCCGATGGTTTGAACGTTTAATAAATTAAAAGCTCATGAAATTAAAAGAAAAAAAGTAAAATTTTCTCCATCAGGTTTTGAACTCGGTCTGCCAATTGTTTTTACCTCATTTCTAAACACTGGTGTATTGTTGCTCTCACTGATTTCTTTATCAATAAAATTAGATTTTTTTCTTGTGAGTGCAAACGCAGACCCCATAGATATTAGTTTTTCCTCTGTTATCCATGGTTCTTGACTTTTTAGAGCACAAACACACATGTGTGCTGTAGGTAATTTTAGTACTTTATATAATATAGGTACTGTCAAAATTACATTAGCACTGAGAGATTTTCAGTGAGTAGCCAACGCTGACCCCAAAGAAATTGACAAATTTATTTTGCAAATTTCAACCTAAAGATGTGAATTTGAAAGCAAATAAAATTGAAAGGGGAAAAAAATTAAACTTTCTCAGTCAGAGTTTGAACACAGCCCACCAATTACATTTACCGTTTCTCTATCCACTTGGTTATTGAGCTACCATGATTTTGAAATCACGAATTAATGCCCACAAAGAAATTTGATATAACCTCCTCACTTGTGTGTAGGTTCAAATAAATGGTGAAGAAACCTTCCCGTATGATTCTGATTCAAAATATATGTATAGTTTTATAGATCTAACTCTAATAGCTTTTGAGAAAATCCCACATAAAAACATTTTTAAACAACCTTTTTACAGAGAGCGTGAACACAGACCCCAAAGAAATCGATTTTTTTTTTCTGCAAAATTCAACCTAAAGTTGTGTGCTATAGGTAATTGGAGACCTGCTGATTTCATTTCTGTTCTGTGATGCGTAATTCTTGACATCCCAGAGTACAAACCCACTTTACTACTTTATAATATAGATACTGCCAAAATTACATAAGCACTGATAGAAAGAGAAATTCACATCTGTGGTTTTCATTACATATATAATCAGTATACCTATATGCATTGAGTATGCCTGCCAAATTTGGTTGGGGCGAATCGGACTTTTAGTATTATATAGAAATAGATGGAAATCAAATCATTATTATTGGGGTGAGAGCGAACGTGGAACCCACAATTTTTTTTTTTTAAAAACCATATATGAATTTTGCACACATATACAGCCTATGTGGGGCCTACTGGAACCCTTTAAGACACTGGGTTAAGTCAAAAGTTCAAAATAGTTAAAAAAAGAAGTGATTCAACCAAAAATCGACCATTGTAAAATAATATAATAAACAATAGAAATAATGTGTAAGCTGTTAAACTATATAAATGAGAGTTTTAGATAAAGGTTGTTTTTTCGTTGGTCCCCATCACACTAAATAACTAGAAAACACTCAGAGAGAACATACTTCTGTCAATGACGCTATCAGTAACCTTAAACATCATTGAAATCACTTAGTGGATAGATCAAAAGTTAATCACTTCTTTCGCTGTCTATTGTCCACCCTTCCAGAAAATCTGAATGAAATACATTTAGAACTTTTAGAAATATCTTGCAGACAGGAAAAATGTGAACCAACCAACAAACATATACCTCTTTTCAATTTAGTTGACAGAGGTAAATTATAGCTGTTCAGCTCACCATAATTTTTTCTTCCATATAAATGTAAATGAAAAAAAGTTAAAAGACTCCAACACAAATTAACATTTGCCATGACTTCCAAAGCCTAGCTTATTATCTCAATAAGATAATGAAAGCCGAGTTGCCAAAATGTCTTTTTTTTTCATCTACATTTCTATTTAGCAAACAAAAATACTGTGAGCTGTAATAGCTATAATTATTTAGTGTGTTCGGGACTGACGAAAAAGAACCTTTGTTTTTTTTAATAATATGCATTTAAATACAGATATTTATATCATTTACGTATTGCAAATTTTACAACAACATAAACGTACCGACTGTTATGTGGAGTCGAGTAGGAACATTGTGTTGCATCAATCTTCCAAAATAAGGAGTATTTGCATGCCTTGAAAATCTGCATTTGAAACCCTAACTTTATATCTGGGATAGAACACCAATAGCAGGTTCTGGGGAGAAATACACAACTATCTTAGCCACCAAACTGACTCATACATAAAAAAGAAAATATTATTGAACTCTACATGAATACACTGAGTTGTTGTTTATGAAATAAACTTTCAAACTAGTTAGTTCCCGGATAAACAGGTTTCCCTGCTATCTGAAAATGGAGCGGTTTTATAAAAGCCTTTCGTAAACCGAAATGGTTTAGAGCAAAGAAGGAATTAACATTAATTTATATGAATTTTTTTTTTTTTTGAGCATCCCCAGACCCCCAAAAAGGTGAGGATGGTATGTCAGGCTGAGTCATCAGGGGTTGTGGTGGTGGTAGGTACAGGAGACTGGGGTGTAGAGGAGAAAGGAAGAAGGTGCATACTGCTGCTGCTGATGGCGAATTTAAAGTCAAAGAAGCAGATGACAATTTCAACAGGTTTTTACTTTTAAAATTCAAAATTTACCAGAAAAAAGAAATGCTTTACCTAAACGATGTAGGTCTGCCGCACCTACATCTATTGTCCCATTGCAAGTAACAAGAGATTTTTTTACCTGACCTGGAAATTACATTCAGGGAGTTGAAACAGTAACCCCAACCCTAACCCTTACTACCCCTAACTTATTTGTAGTTATCAAGCTTTTCCTTGAATAAAAAAAAAAAACGAGAAAAAAAACAAAAAAAAACACTAGTTTCTTTAACCATATGAAATTGCCCGATATCAGTAGACCACTTAAAAAAGGGAAGAAAAAAAGAAAAGAAAGGAAAATGCCGTTCTGAGGAATCATCTCGTCTCTTTCGTCATGCCCACTCGGTTGAATCTGCCATCAGACCACAAGCGTCTGCCATTAGGAAACAGGAAAAGTAACAATAGCCGAAAATCACACTGTTCATTAAGATGCTGGTTTACAAGGAACAAAATTTGAAAGATCACCGTTTCCAGTGTCAGCAGTAAATAATTTCCAAACGATACCAAAAGAAACAAAAAAAGAAAGAAATGTGAAAATGAAAATGAAAGATGATGAAAGGAGAAATCAGTCCCCCCAAAAGGTTTGTACAACTGCAAAGTGAACGGATTTCCTTTCATCAAGTTTTCGAGAGTCGTTGGTCCGTTCGTTGGATGACCACTCATTAGTCACTACTTTGTTGATTAAACCAATAAATTCTTTCAATTAATTTTAACACTAATCGTCTCCAACAATCTGGTATAATAAGTTATTATTGTCGATTTAATTATTTACAATCAACTGAGCTTTCCGTCCGTCCGTCCCATAATAGTTGGGGGTATATCCCGGTGATAACAGATCTTTTTAACAACTGCTTGTCGCTAGGGTAGTTTAACGTCCCAAATTATCGTGCTTGTTGTGGTGAGGGCATTCATTATAAACGTAAGTTCAGTCAAAGCCAAAAACCCTATTTAAATCTTTTCCCAGCCTTTTCTGCTTTCAATCAATAAGACCTCCGTCACATTTGAAAATGTGCCAGTTTTGACAAAAAATTCTTTTAGATTTTAGGCGGGTGGGTTCTATTTACCATGAACTATAATGTAAAATCTTTTTTCTATTGAATTACAGCATAACATTTGTAACTGAGCGATAGCCTTATTTTTCTTTTTCTTGTTTTCCATTAATTATTATTTCATTCTCCAAAAAAAGTTGGGCATTCCTAAGTTTTGTGAACGTAGACATTTTAACCATTGTTGATTTCGACTACGGAT
>VCCN01006885.1:4451158-4462467 GCA_006491835.1 Architeuthis dux | reverse complement strand
CATAGGATTCTTTGGTTTTTAAGTGATTCTGTGTCGCTCGTTGGCTATGTATGTATGTGTCATGTGTACAGTCACACCAATGAATCTAGAGGGCTGAAAATTTTAACATTTACTCCTTATGTCTAGAAATAACAATTTTTTTAAAATCGCTGACAAAATAAGTTTTAGGGGGGGGGGGCAATTTACAATGTAAGTTTATCTTAAATTTGTCCCTTAGTTTTTGTCCAGCAGCATTAGAGCTTGTTTTTGAAAATTTGGATGTTTTTACTGATCACTGCCCAACAAAAGGCATTAGGGTAGGGTGAAAAAAGGGTTTTCTTAATTTTGGGTGGTTAAATCTCTTTAACATAGGATACTCAAAAGATATCAAAATTATCTTAACTATGTTTGTCATTTTGGTTTGTATTTCTTTTTTCATTTTGAAATCTTTATGGTAAACCCATAAAGATTTGTGTTTCTTTTTTCATTTTGAAATCTTTATGGTAAACCCATAAAGATTTGTGTTTCTTTTTTCATTTTGAAATCTTTATGGTAAACCCATAAAGATTTGTGTTTCTTTTTTCATTATGTTGATGACAGGCACCCCAGAAATAATCGAATTGAAAAGGATGCATTTTGACGCTTTGTACATCAGCAGTCTTACAAACATAAACAAATACGATTTGTTTAATTTATTTTTATTATTGGATGAAGTATTGTAACTCAATATTTCTATTATTAATTTTGACTAGGTTTTACCTTCATCTTAATTTTAGTTGCTTTTATCACAACTTTGACTCGGACCATACGGCAACCAGTATTTCCAGTCGCGCTGTTTACTCATCTTGTAGAATTATGGTCTGAGTCAAAGTTAAAATAAAAAGCAACTAAAAATTAAAATGAAGATAAAAACTAGTCAAAATTAATAATAAAAATATGATTTGATTTTACAAAGATTTATTACGATAAAATAAAATTTACAGTTGTTACATATTTTACCTCACCGAGGTGAGTTGAAATGCATCTTTTTCATTTGGATCAATTCTGGGGTGCCTGTCATCAGCATGATCCAATAAAACTAATGGAAAACAATGAGAGAAAACTTTTTTAAATTATATCTGATTCCTTCATGATTGAAAAATATTACAATATGTATTTTATTTATGAAATCGAAAGAAATGCTGGAATTTATTGAATTGCAAGTTCATATATATTTCATAATTTAAAATAATGCATATATAGTTACCATTTATTTAATAATACTTCTTTTTTATTCACAGATATTGGCTAGAGTAAAAAAACAAATTAATTCATCAGATGGTGCCATGTAAATATTGCACAAAGAAACACAATATTTCTGGGAATTGTGTGGGGGAAAAAAACACAAGCTACAGGATTTTTCTGTGGCCATCTCAGCTATAATGTGCTGCCAAATAACAGAATTTTCTTACTAAGGGAAACTACTCTGCACCGTTTAGCATTGCCATCTTTGGTGCAGCCTCACATTGACATCAAGATAGCAAATAACTGATAATACAACACATCATCCAAAAAAATGAAAGCTCCCAGAAATGAACGTTCTTATCCTTGGTGCTGGTAATGTACGTACAACCAATGATAATGCTGATCCAATGAGACTTGAACGTGTAACAGCTATCATTTGCAGAGAGCTTGAGAAGGCACGTATTGACATCTGTGCACACAGTGAAGTACGGTGAACAGGCTCAGAAAAAATATCTCTTGAACTTTCAAAGGACTAACTATTCTATCTCAATGTTAAATGTGACATACTTGTTTCAGGTTTGGGCGTGTATATATTTATGAATTTTTGAGTAAATTGTATTTAAAAAAAACATTTTCAAACATAATCTGATGAGAAACCATATTGTGAAGTGTGTGGATCAGTGTCATCAAAGACTACACATTTAAAAACATGCAAACACACACTGGCTCAGCATTTACAATGAGTTCTGATTTAAAAGACCCCTTAAAAACACACATTAAAGAGAAACCACATTCTTGTGAAGTTTGTGACTTAGCATTTTCAAGGAATTCAGATTTAAAGAGACACATGCGAACGCACACTGGTGAGAAACCATATTCGTGTGACGAATGTGGATCAGCATTTTCACAGAGTTCAGATCTAAAAACACATATGCGGACACACACTGGAGAGAAACCATTTTCATGTAAAGAATGTGGATTGGCATTCTCCCAAAGTTCAGTTTTAACAACACACAAGCGAATACACACTAGAGAGAAGCCATATTCTTGTAAAGTTTGTCAGACAGCATTTTCACGGAGTTCAAATTTAAAGATACACATGCGAACACACACTGGAGAGAAACCACATTGCTGTGAAGTGTGTGGATCAGCATTTTCTCATAATTCAAATTTAAAAATACATATGCGAACACACACTGGAGAGAGACCATATTCGTGTAAAGTATGTGGATCAGCATTTTCAAATAGTTCGGATTTAAAAATACATGTGCGAACACACACTGGAGAGAAACCATATTCTTGTAAAGTGTGTGGATCAGCATTTTCAAATAGTTCACATTTAAAAATACATGTCCGAATACACACTGGTGAGAAACCATATACTTGTAAAGTTTGTGAATCAGCATTTTCAAATAGCTCAAATTTAAAAAAACATATGCAAACCCATAGTGACAATTGATATTTCTGTGATGTGTGTGAGTTTGCATTTTTACTGAAATATGTATTGAATCTCCACCGAATGAAAGTGATATTCATTTGAAACATGTTATTTCTTCTTTTCGTGCAAATTGACGGAAAAATATGCACTGAACAGGACACAAAATGGACTATGTTTAAAGTACAGTCATACATCTACTTTCGTCTAACCAACTTACATCCCCATAACAGCTTAAAACCCAATAACTGTGGGTGAAGAGAATTTTAGTCATTGCAGCTCTATGGCTCAGGGCAGAGATAGCACATACAGATCTGGGCGTAGACTAAACCTGCAAAATCTGCAACAGAGTTTGTTGTTCGAGAATTGGGATTGCACAGCCAAGCTGCTCAATCATAGGCTAATTGGTGCACACTCCATTGTCTTCCAAGACAGAGGGAGGCCAACAATCATGATTGACTTACGCCCAGATCGAGTTGTGTCCACACTACCAGAATGTAACCTGGATGTGATTTGACACATGGCTGTATTACAATTTGCCTTGTCATTTGCTTGCTTAAATGAAAAATTGTCTCATGACAAATTGATTTGTAATCTGATAACACTCTACAACTTTTATTTACTTTTTCTTTGTTCCTGGGTAATTAATGTTATTTCCTGATTGATTATGTCTAAATGGTATAGTATACTATTCCCTTCAAACTTTGCTTTGGTGATCAAAACATTGATATTTTGTAATTTACCTATTTTGCCTAAGACAGTTTAGGGAAGGCTGCAAACTTTTTATGTAGAGCTATGACAAATTATTTAATAAGGCCAATTCTTTGTGCAGTGATGACATCAACACCTTCCGGGGGCTCAACTAGTGGCTCCCACGTGATGTTGATCATCTCCACATAGTATTTGGGCGGCTGTTTCCAGTCCCACCTTTGGTAGTGCGTCAAGGTGTCTCTGCTGTCCCAAAGGCAAATATAGCTTGGTAAAACCATCAGAAATGTCACCATTTTGAAGTCTCCAATGACCTCTCAGTTGTACTTATCATTGTATGATTGAAAATAGTTAAATTTCAGAATATCACTGTCCTGATCACAAAAGCAAAGTTTGAAGGGAATAATAACCATTTTCTATATTTTTACACAAGCAATTAGAAAAAAGCACTCACTACCCAGGAACAAAAATTGCATTGCATGGTGTAATCTTTTACCATGAAGGTACTCTTATAAGCACAAAATAATACATATTTTGAAAATGTATGAATTCTTATTTGCAAACCATTTTCTCAAGAATGATATTTTTAGACTCTTTCAAGTTTCTTATGGGACATATATAAACTTTTTTAGAAAAGAATTCTTGCATGAGAATTTCTTACAACTGACTTTAGAAAGATGAAGTCTGAATCTTCAATTGAACTTTGGTCTGCAGATTTGCATGTTCATCAAATTGAGTTGGTAAAATCCTGTAAATGCTTTTTTTCCCTCTACCATTTCTAAAGGGCTAAAATTGGCTAGATTTTTCAATGACTGACTTTAAAAATGGTTAAAATTGGCTATATTTAATTTCTATTTTTTAAATAAATGTAAAAAAAGATTAATGGCTTTTATTTTCATTATTGTGTCAATATCTGATCAATACTTTGTATAATTATACTTTTTCTAGCCTTTGTATTAGTTGTTGGATTGTGTGTGTATATACATAACATTTTTATATTCAGTTATCTAGAAATTAAATCCAGCCAATTCTAGCCATTTTTAAAGCCAGGTATTGAAATATCTAGCCAATTTTAGCCATTTTAGGCCAGAAAATGACTACCGTATTCTGGAGCTGTCAAACCAAAGATAGTCCTATTTTGTTTCAGTATTTATTCCTGTTAATCACAGTCTCCAAAGAAGACCTGGAACGATTTGAAAAGGGAAAGAATGTAACTTTAAAACAGTATTACTTCTCCTCAGCAGTGGAAATGCAGATTTACGTAGGTATATCAATAAGTCTGTAGCCTAATGATAAAAAGAGTATTTTAAACAACAAATATTTATTTTTCAACATAATCTCCTTCCTTGTCAATGCATTTAATGCAACTTTTCTCCATTAATCACATCGATCAGAATTCAGCTAATAACTGTATCAAGCTACAGACTTATTGATCCACCCTCATATGACTTGTACCTTGTGTGCTGCTGCTGCTGCTGACCTGGAGCTCATTATTCTAAAACTTTGACCCAAATGAAATAATCCAATTATTTTGTGTTCTACTCAGCAAATAAATCATCAAATCTGGACCAGTTTTTCTTCTTTATTCTATTGACATTATAGAACATTGATTTCTTTTGCAGTGATGAACAAAGATTAAATTTGACAACTTTGGCTGCAAAAAAAATGTGAGCATTGCCAACTTAGATATTTTATATCTAAATTTAGATATTTTCTCTTGTGTTTAGATATAAGAAATTGTTTTTAGATATTTGATAACGTTCAGGCCATGATATCTAGATATTTTTGGATTTTTTTTGTCTCAATTTTGGTTATAAAAATTTCAAAAGAGTTGGCAATGCTGGCCCTAGGTGCTGACAATAAGGGCAGTCACCAAATACAAATGGTAAAATAAATAAATTAAACAGATTCAAAGGGTACCAAAGTTCAGTTTGCCAGGGGCACCAAGAACCCTAGGATCTAGCCCTGAATGTGACATACCAGCTGAAACATTTTGATGATGTTGATTTTGCAACAGCTACTTCCTATATTAACACCTGTTTTCTATTTCTCAGTGGCTTTCAGCACTAAGCATGTACCCTCTATACCAGGGTTCTTCAAAGTATGGGTCCTGGCCCATTACTGGGTCACAAGGTCCTGCTGACGGGGTCGCAGGTTCACAAAAATAAATTAATAAATAAAGAGTAAGTGAGAAAAATATAGGTGACAATGAAATAATTAAGATTTGAAATATGAATATATCTAATCTTATTACCTTTTGTCATCAATAATTTATTTGTTAAAATTAAATCATGACGGTAATAGTAGCCTTTGAAAATGGTTGAAAAACAATAACCTAGGTTTAATGAGAGAGAGGGGGGGGGGTTAGTAGGCAAGACAATTCATACGCAAACAGTAATGAATTACGTTCCATACATCTATGCCTTAGACACAACCATGAGTTTAGTTGCATTTGAACTTCAAGAGTGTGAAGTGATCCTTTTGTTAATTAGTATTAAGTTTATAACCTAACTCTGTGATAAAATGGATTGTTTATATGTTAGTGGGTTGTGAGGTTATTGTATAAAATTAAACTGGGTCACTGTGATGACTTGGAGCTTGAAGGAAGTCATGAAGTCAAACAAGATATATACAAGTCAGCCTACTTTTTCTTCTATGTGGAAACAAGGTGATCAGTCCGTTCTTTCAGTTCATCTGTTTCTTCTTAAGTATTAGCATTAGTTAGTGGCTTTACTACTGGTTAGTAGTTGAGACAATAGGGAGGAAAAATAGAATAGAGTGTGGTTAGCATTTAGAAGATCTAGCGGATCTTTAGATATGGCACTGATTGGTCATGCCTATTTGGAGTCTCCTAAGTCTTGTCCTGGAGTTAAATCTGACTGAAGGATTTTATTTAAAAGCACGGCAAATCCCAGATGTTGACATTCGCACCAAGATCAACTGTCTAGACAAGCAGGAAGTGCTTCTAAAAATAGCACAAGCCAACTCCTGTCATCTAGAGGGTATAACAGTCATGATCAATAAAGTTTGAAGAACCCTATTCTACACAGGCAAAAACCCCTAATCCCTCTATTAACACCTGTCTTCCACCTATTATTGTCTATCCACTCTAAACTTGTACCATCTTTACAGGTGAAACACCTGCTTCCTTTATTAAAACCTGTCTTCCATTTTTCATTGTGTGTCCACTTGTACTAACTCTACGGGCCAAAACAGGTATGTCCTCATTTATCACCCGTCTTCTGCACGTAAGTACCTTTCGACTCTAAACTTTTACCTCTATACAGGCAAGAAGAGGTACTTTCTCAATTAACTCTTAATTTCATGAACTGCTTGATACCACTTCTAATTGACTGGAATTCTTCTGTGATGGAGACAGAATTTGATGAAATTATTATGACAGATAGTATTAAAAAATAAATTGAGAAAAATTTGGCTAAAGGTGAAAGGGGGCTAACTTTGATCAGTAGTTATTCCCCTTGATATTACCATTCAAATTTTCTAATCTTTTAATAATTAACATCTATCTTCCATCCATCAGTCTCTGTCGACACCAAACTTGTACTGTCTAATACTGATGAAAACACCTGCCTCTTCCATCAACACCTGTCTTCCATTTTTCTCTCTCCGTCCACTATAGACTTGCACTATTTATACAGGCAAAAACACTTTCTTCCTCTATTAATGTTGTATAGTGGGGTGTCCTGGACTTCATTATAAAGGAAACTCGAAGACTTGCTTATAAAAATATCTGGACATATTTTTATTACACAACATACATCTTTGTCGGCCGGAGAGTGAAGAGTCGGAGAGAGATAAGAACCGCCAGTCTGTTCCCAAGAGGGAGAGAAGTCTCGTGCCTTTCAGCTCTGCTGATGTCTGTCTCTTCTTTGAGTGTCAAGAATTCTGTCCACCCCTCGTTCTCTGTTCGGGTCTGCTTTATAGGCTTCTCGAACGCCTACGCAGTGTCAATCACCAGTCCCCACATCCTGCCGTTAGGCCCACATTGAAACACCTGCAACTTCAGTCAATATTCTGTTTTTACTTTCACATCTGTCCAGGTGTCAGTTAGTCCTGAAACACATATCATAATATTAACACCTGTCATACATCTATCTGGTACCAAGGGAAAAATGTTTAGGGGGGCAAGGGATAACCAAACCAAATGCAGCTGGGGTCAGCAGTTTTGGTGTCATTCAGATGTAAGAATGGCTAATAATTGCATAATTCATTTCAAAATGGTTTATTCTTACTTTCATATTTTATTTTATTCTTATTAGAAACTGTCAACCAAAACCTCAACATAGGTTTCTGGCTGGCTATGTATGTATCATGCATACAGGCCACACCAATAGAGCTAGAGGGCTGAAAATTTAAACATCTATAAGCTTCTTGCACTTGTCAGCTGGTAGTTTCTCCCACTCTTCCTTTGCAATTTGTTCAAGCTCTTGAATGTTTGCAGCATTCCTGCAGTGTATGGTATGCATTGAAAAGCATGACTCCAGATTTCTGCTTTCTCCAAAGATTTTCAATGGGATAGAGATTAGGACTCATTGCTGGCCAGTTTAAAACACTTCATTTTTCCCTTTTCAACCATTCTTGTGTTCTTTTGGATGTGTCCTTTAGTTTTTGTCATGCTGGAGCACTCATGATCTTCAGACTAAACCTAGTTTTCTTAGAATGGGTTGCATGTTTTGCCCTAAAATCCCTTAGTAATTCTTTGATTTCATGATTCCTTTGATACAATCAAGACCTCCAGTACCAGAGGCAGCAAAGAAGCCCCACAACATTATTGATCCCCCACCATGCTTAACTTTGGTAAGGTGTTCATTTCCTTTTTAGCAAAAGCCAAGAAGGAGCTCATTGCAGAAAAAAAAACAGAAAAAGGAATGACTGATCTTAGCCAAAGAGTACCCGGACAAACAACAAAGACATATGCTACCAAAATAGAGCTGAAGCATCAGGTGAACAAGAAGCTATGGAAATATCAGCCGGTCAAATATAAAGGCAAAACCTACTATCTGAGCAGGGTAGGGTTTGGATTGAACATTGAAGATTATGGTGATGGTCTTCAGGACGATATTGGGGAGGGTGAAAGAAGTGAGAGGAGCTGTTAGCTACTATATAAATGACAACCTCGTAGAAGTTTTGGTTAACTGCGAAGCTGCCAGAATCATTGGAAGCGGGGGGGGGGGCCTAGGGCTCAAACTGAAAAAGGACAGGTCGAGGAACAGGTTTTTCGGAGGGGAACGAGGTCCCATGAATGAAAGATGATTTGAATAGATGGGAGTTATTCTTAATGTGTGGGAAATTGGTGGGCACTATCCTGTTGCTGAATGGCTCCGAACCATGTGCAGCTATAAGAGGTGAGCGGGTGAGTAAATTGGGAGGATAAAGTGGGTGAAAGGATGGTCGCCATGACGAGTGATATTGTGGCAGAGGTTGAATGGGAAGACTTGTGCCCAAAACAGGAAGGGGGGTTGTATGGGGTGATGCTAGCAGTTTGTTAAAGGGCGTTGTTTTGGAGGGAGGTGGTGTTGAGGCACAGGATGTAGCTTGGCTTAGAAAGGACGATGCTAGTCATATCAGCATTGCTGAATTGGATACCATGTTAAAAGGACTCAATTTAGCCTTGAGGAGGGCTACAGGATGTTGAAAGACTGATACGGCTACAGTGTTTATGTGGGTGAAGTCAGTGATCATCAGTGAAAAGAGCTGCAGAAATGCTCGTCAAGCTTTGCTGCACGTCGCAATGGGGGAAGGGAACAGTGACTAATGTGCAATCCCCAAAAATGTGTCGGTCAACGGAGTACCTCGAAACATAGTAGATGCACGACAAGTCATTAGTTTGTCTGATGTTGAAGCTGGTGATGAAGGCCAAGAAAACGGGGTTCAGGCTGAAGCTCTGCGAAGGTCACAAAGAGAGCAATGCCCACCTTGCTGTTCATGTGACTACATAATGGTAATTGTTGTTATTGAGTTAAAAATATGGGGGGGAAAAAGTCAGATTTTAATTGCTTTATGAACAAAATTTTTACTTGACACCCGAGATAAAAAAAAGCCTCAAAGTTGTATAAAAGATTATTTTATTCTCAAAATCTTGAAAAATATTATTTTTATATAATAAAAGTGCTATAACAATATAAGAATTAAAAATAATCTCCCTGGGTGTTTTAAAAAAAATTATTTAATTAATTCCCATAGTCTCTTAACAATTAATTCTGCAATTTCCACTATTTTTACACAAAATCGTTGACAAAATCAGATTTAGTATTTATTATAATAATTTAGACAAACTATGTTTAGGCATGAAAGTTGTAGGCATTCTGGGGAGTGTAGAAGTTTGACTGCCAAAAAAACTGCTAAATCTTTTTAAATTGACAAGAATGGCTAGAAACCACCAAAAAGACGCTAAAAGTGGTCAAAAATAGCCAGATAATTGCCAAAAACGGCCAAAATGTTTTAGGCGAAAACACACTAAATATACCGCGAAACGCGCTAAATTGGCAACACTGATTCTGGGCTGTAGACAAACTGGTTGTTTAAGGTTACTACGTCTCAAATATAAACAAACATGACGTCGATTATCAGTTGTAAGGAGTGAGTTTAAAAGGTGTAAAATCAGCTTCTGCAAATTATGAAGTTCCATGGCCGAATGGTTAAGGCAGCCAGGTGTATACTGGACTGGACTCCCTCTGGCTGGGAGTTTGATTCTCACTGGAGGTTTACTTTTTATTTACGATCATGCTGTTTACTTGTAGCTGTAGAATGACGGTCCGAGTCAAAGTTGGGATAAATTAAAATGAAGGTAAAAACTAGTCGAAATTATATTTTCTATTGTTTTGAGAAGAATCATTAATATTCAAATGGTTCTTATAGCGCATAACCCCTTTAAACATAACTTCTGTTTAACACATCACACTCGGATTTTACACCTGAAGAAGGCCGAAGAATGGATCGTCCGAAACGTCGTATTTACAACACAAATAACAAGAAGGAGTTCAATCGTCCGAAGCACCATTTGAATTGAATATAGTCGAAATTAATAAGAAGAATAATGCTTTTGTTTCTAAATTTAGTTTCTATTTTTGATAATGGATTTTGATTTTTGTGTTTTTAGTTTTAGGGAGAAATCTTTCAGCCACTATTTTCTTTTCTTCAGTATTAAATCAGTGTTGCCAATATGTTTGCGCTAGTTTGACTGCCAAAAGGCGCTAATTAAAAAGAAAAGTAGCCAGAAATGGACAAAAACCGCCAAAATGACACTAAAACATGGTAAAAATATGTTTAAGCGCAACTAATTTATCGCTTTTTTTCCCTACCAAAACAAGAAACGCGCTGAATCGGCAACACTCTCTCTGCTGGTCATGAACATCTTGTTTACAACTACAAGGAACAGAATTTGGTAGATTACCGTTTCCAGTTCAGCAGTGAATAATTTCCAACCGGTACCGAAAGAAAGAAAGAGAAAAAAAGAAAAAGAAAAAGAAAATGAAAGATAAACGAAGGAAAAAATCAGTCGCCAAAATGAAGGTTTGTACAACCGCAGAGTGGACAATGGACATATCTTCATCAATTATCAAATTTAGGAAGAGGGTCGTTGGATCACCTGCAGCATATTTTGATTAAACCACTAAATTCCTCCAAATGAATCTAAACACAACTGACTGGGAATAATTGTTTCCAACAATCCTGATATTGTAAGTTATTATTGTCAATTTGATTATTTACAATCAACTGAGCTTTTCGTAATTCTACCTCTGTCCCATAATAATTGTTACATTTTCATATTTATTTCTTACTACTATGGGACAGCAGGGGTAGTATTTATTTTGTACCGTTTGTACGATATATATTTAAAGAAGGGGGCTATGCTTGCAAAAACGCACTAAAGGCATTTTGAAATTTGCAATTTTATATTCAGCCATTTTGAATGGCTGAAAGTGGCTACATTTTTTACCGT
>VCCN01006885.1:4384051-4422935 GCA_006491835.1 Architeuthis dux | reverse complement strand
AGTGTCAAGGATATGGACTTTGAGGGACAGTCTGCAGCCCATTCTATTGTAGTTCTTCACCATAGTCTCAAATAGCTCCGCATATTTTTTGGCCTTGTGATTGCCCTGGAAGCTTTGAGCCACTGTGATAAAGCTGTACCAAGCTGCTTTCTGCTTCCTTGTGGGCTTCTTGGGGAATTCCTTTCACTCCAGGATCTTCTTTATCTGTGGTCCATCAAAAACACCAGCTTTGACTGAGACAGTACTCCATGGCAGCATCTGCTAGGATGTGCAAAGCCTACAAGACATATTTTGGCATTGCTATCAGGGATCAAGACAAATTCTTGGCATCTCATTTCATTTGCAATACAACAGTGTCAAGACCTTGCCAGAGACTTTGAAGTATGGCTGAGATGTCATCGGAGACTTCAAAATGGTGGCATTCCTGATGGGTCTCCTGAGTGGTTTTTACCAAGTTTCCCTGCAATCTTTGCCTTTGGGACATCAGAGAAAAGCCTGGCGCACCACCAAAGGCGGGACTGGCTACAGCCACATGGATTCTATGTGAGGATAAATGTGTTGCTTCACCTACACCAGTGGTTCTCAACCTTTTTTGATCATACACCCTTTTTCATCATATTTAACTCTTTAAACATGGCCGCCTTTTGAAAGTCCATAAACACGAGCAGCCGCTTACATGCGTTTGGTTTACAAACATTAATACGTTCCGACGCCCCATGAATCGCAACCCACTGACCCTAATCTGACATGGGGACATTGATCAGACACAGTGCACATTGTATTTGCTGTTTGTCTGCCCATGTGAGCTTTCGTGCTCCCGGAATTGTGGCCTTCTGTCCATAATCTGACTGGTCTCCTGGTTGTAAGTGTGAAGGGGTCATCCATGTGAGGGGGCCAGTGTTCAAAGGTTTAAGAATGCCATTCCAAATAATATGCATAATATTAAAATATTCCAACTGAATTGAATTTTCCAACTGTGGTTCCAATTCCACCCCTGGAATGCTCAAACCTACAGTGGTGGGTGATAGGGCTCGGACAGCCACCCCCTTCCACACACACTTGGTTAAATTGAAACATGAAAAAATTACAGTGATTGGTGATAGTCCTTTTACTTGGTCTTGTATTCTAAATATATATATTTTTAAAGCTTTTTTTTTATGCAACTAAAAATAATAAAATAACACAACACAGTATTAACGTTTTTACCTGGTCTCATATTTCTAAAGCTTAACACTTTTTAAGGGCATCCAAAAATCTTCTTTTATTTTATTTTCTGTCTATTTGTCTGTAACAATGGACACTTCAACTTAAAGGTAACAATTTAATTTAGCTGATTTTTTTCAGGGGGATTCACTAGTTAAAGTATTATTTTTTTTTTACCTGGTGTCATATTCTAATCACACTTTTTTAAAGCTTAACATTTTTTTAGGTCATCCAAAAATTAAAGAACAATACCACACAGTATTCATTTTCTTTTACCTGGCCTCATATTCTAATCACACATTTTTAAAGCTTAATATTTTTTGAGTCATCCAGAAATTAAAGAATAATACCAACTACATGCTTGTGCAGAAACAATAAGAAAAGATAGGAAAGTTTTATTTTGAAGTGAAAAATTTTGGTGGAAAATATTTGAATGGCATTTAGTAAATTTGTATTCTCTGAATCATTACAAATATTTTTTGAATGCTTCAAAAAATATTAAGCTTTAAAAATGTGTGATTAGAATATGAGTCCAAGTAAACACTTTTCTTTAATAATAAAGAAGTGTGATTATAAAGAGTGTGATTATACTTTAATGTTTGGATGCCTCAAAAAAATGTCAAGTTTTGAAAATGTGTGAATATGAGACCAGATAGAAAAATGTAATAAATACCTGTGAATATATTTGAATTTCTATGAGATGATATCAGTGGAAGAGTCCATTGTTTTTTTGTGAAAAATGTGAAAATATCTGACCAGGTAAAAACATTTAATACTGTGTGGTATTCTTTCATTTTTGAATGCCTCAAAAAATGTAAAGCTTTAAAAATGTGTGATTAGAATATGAGGCCAGGTAAAAACAAATATTACTGTGTCTTGTATACTTTTTTAATTTTTGGATACCGAAAAAAATTTAAGTTTTAAAAACATGTGACCTAAATATGAGGTCAGGTAAAAAGAAAAATTTAAACCTGTCATTCGTCCCCCGAGGGGTTTTGTCTTACACCCTGTGGTTGATGGTACTCCCTTTTCTCACGGCGTTTTTCCAAAAGGGGACGCATGGTAAACAACACCGTCTCATGCATCGAACTGTTTATCGCAGTAAATCCAAATCCATCCCACCTTTTTCAAATACAGCATACACCAAAGTTTATACATTGGATAATCCTGTAAGTATTAGAGGCTTTAATTAACTTGATCAAATAATAACAAACTCAGTCTTTTCGATGACCGCTTCATATTCGATCGTACTTAACTCATATTTTAAACATTCATTCAGTCACTTTATTGTTTATCGTTATAATCCATGATGAATAATTTAATAAATTTGTTTTTAACCTTATAGCACTGCTAGACTGATATATCGGACTCGATAACGTAGGCAAAAACACTACACAGGTGATATATCGGCATAAAAAGGCCAACCGTACCCGTTTAGTAACCTACGGTGACAGTTTTGGTTGACGGTTTGTGTTTTTTGCTAAACGGTCAAAAAGGCCATAGCGCTAACAAAAGGGTTTTTCCTCTTGTCAGCTAAATTATTTAGAAAATCTCACGGCCCTTTTAAAATCTTATTTTAAAAGTATTGCAATAATTTAAATATCTTCTTTGAAGCAAGTTTTTATGCTGCTCATCCAAAATTGAGGTATCCCCGAATCAATGACCTTTTTCAACAGCTGATTGCTTATCTTTTTTTAGTTAATCACACGTTAATTACTTTTTTTTCCAGTCATAGTTAAGTTATTGGGTTTTGTTTTGTGGAGTTAATTTTTGGGTTTTGTTGACATCTACGCGGCTTTTGACACCCTATTTTAAAAACGTAATTAAAATTTTAAAAAACCTTGTTCTTATTTTTACTAGAAAGAAAAAAGTCTAAATATTTGTCTAAAAAAAAAGAAAAAGGATTTTTCATTGATAATAATGTAGAATCGAGCTGTTTTAATTCAGTGTTTCTGTTTTTTTAACTTTTACCGGCAAAACATCAATAATGGTTATTGACAAGGGACAATTCAAAAAGTTTGCATAATGGCGGTCGAAAGCGTAATTAAACTTAAAATTAAATTTAAACTTCAATTGACAAAAACATAACACTTTGAAAGACTTGATAAGAAGGGCTGTATCCGTGTCTAGAATGACTCTTTCAATTAGTAAACAATTAAACAATAAAAACCAAAACGGTGGAGTCTTTGAGTTGACCTCTGGCCTTCCATACTTACAAAAAAGATTTTATTGAACAAATTTTTTAAAATTCCCCAGGTTCAATATTCTTTTTTTTATTTAATGTCGCTACATTATGATTAACAAAATCTCATTGTGGTACAAACAATGAAAGAATAAAACAAGAATTTTCAAAAATAATCAAATTAATCGAATGAAATTTTAAAAGTTATCTATTTTTTAACTTCCTAAGTGAGGAGTTTTGACAGCCCCCCAGACTTTTTTAAAAAGGTAAACAGAATTTATATTTCCATGGATTTATCTTTCATATGTGTAAAAAAAAATAAAAATATTTTCCTGAAATTTTGAATGGAAACTTCATTAAAAAAAAATCTGTCCTTTATTGTACTGAAGTACTGAAATTTTAGTAAAATCCAATAAGTAGTTAATTTTTGTAATTTTTTAAAATCTAAGTGTTTTGTGAGTAAAGAATTTGGAAAATTTCCTAATGCATATTTCAACTGCAAATGTTTTGTTTACATTGTCACAACATTTTATGCTGTTTATTTTCAAAAAACAATAAAAAACTTGCACAAAACTTTTAAAATAGGGTGTCGCGGATTTTTAAAAATAAATAGTGCCCATTACTATTTATTTGAGCGAGGGTGTTAAACTTTACAATCGGGTCCACCTTCCCTAAATTGTGCCAGTATTTCCTTGAGGAATTTCATATTTGTAAACATTGTATTATTAAAAAAAATTTTGTTTCTTATCATCAATATTTATGTTTTTCTGTTTTAATAATATCAATTGTAATTCTTCATTTGTGTTTATAATGCCTTCAAAACAATTTAGAACTATCCGAGAGTCAAGCAGTTGTTGGAAATAGTCATTGATTCCAGGATACCCCCCAAAATTTCATTCATGGACAAATATGTACTGGAAATTTTATCGAAATCCAATCATTAATTCATTTTTATAGACCTAAAAAATCTTTTTGTGGTTTGCCTCTCATTTTGTTGTCAAATATGCATACGCACCCATTGGCCGTCCCTACTAGCAATGACCACAAAGATTTTCAAGCAACACTCAGATCTAAAAATTTTGCCCAAAATCAATTGATTATTGAATTTCAATAAAATTTTTGGTACTTATCTAATAAAGGACAAAGTTTTCATTCTAAATTTCGGAAAGAATTTTTTTTTTCATGGTATTACCCCCCCCCCCCCCCGATATTTTTCATATAATATTGAGTTTAACACCTATTAAAGATAAGTCCATGGAGATATGAATTTGTATGATCCGTTGAATACCTTACTTTTAAATTTAAAAAAAAAATGGAAAATAAAATAAAATATTCGTCTTTACAACTTTTTAGTTTTATTTGTCAACTTATATTTCAGGGTTCAGTGTTTAAGGGAGGACACAGTAACAGACAGAGCCAGTTGTTTTATATAAATAGATACAAATAATTTTTAAGCAAATTAAAAGAAAATTAGACACAGTTAACTTTATTGCTGTATTGCCTTTGAAAGTGTCTTTTGCTGTCAGATTAATGAAAGTAATATCAATCATTGACAGAAGTAAAACCTTGCAATTTACCTAAGACTAATACATTTTCCAAAACCTTTAATTATATTAACATCTGTAGGTATCTAAGACAAATTGTTACTTGAAGAACATTTTTGTCTTTATTATAATTGGAAATACGAGAGCCTATTGTAATACAGACTGAGTGAATGTAATTGATTTGCTGAATGACTATATCATAGTTTAAATATATTTTTGTTTTTGTTTACAGATGTTACGGCCTGACAAATTATACAATGAACTTACATAATTTCTTAACATGGTGGATTTGAATGGATCACTCTTTTCTTGGTGATATGGAAAACAACTTAGTTCAAATTTAAAAAGACACTTGAAAACATACTGGAAGAAACCATATACTAAGTGTGTGGATCTTTTTTGTGGAATATATACAGTGACGAAAAAATATATTCTTGTAAAAAGTGTTGCTCCCTTCTTTTCACAAGTCAGAATTGGTCCAACATGTGCTAACCCACATGAGAGAGAGAAGCCACATTTTTGTGATGTGTTAGGATCTTCTTTTACAATGAAGTCAAATTTGAGGCAACATAAGCAAACACACACTGGAAAGAAACCATTTAATTGTGAAGTGTGTGGATCATCCTTTTCATACAATGCACATTTGATGAGACATGTGCAAACACATACTGGAGAGAAACCATATTCCTGTGAAATATGTGACTCTTCTTTTACTGAGAAAGGACATTTAACTGGACATATGCGAACACACACTGGAGAAAAACCATATACATGTGAAGTGTGTGGCTCTTCTTTTACATTTAAGTCCAGTTTGGTCCGCCATATGCGAACACACACTGGTGAGAAACCATATTCTTGTGAAATATGTGGCTCTTCTTTCAAATGGAACACCAGTTTGATCCACCATATGCAAGCACACACTGGAGAGAAACCGTATACTTGTGAAATTTGTAGCTCTTCTTTTGCACAGAAGTCAAGTTTGGTAGAACATATGCGAATACACACTGGAGAGAGACCATATTCTTGTGATTTGTGTGGATTTTCTGTTTCAAAAAAGTCACATTTGGCTGTTCATATGCAAACACACAGTGGCGAGAAACCATATTCTTGTGATTTGTGTAATTCAGCTTTTTCACGGAAGTTCTCTTTAGTGGCACACATGCGAACACACACTGGAGAGAAACCGTATTCTTGTGAAGTGTGTGGCTCTTCTTTTACATTTAAATCAAGTTTGGTCCGCCACATGCGAACACACACAGGAGAGAAACCATATACATGTGAAGTGTGTGGCTCTTCTTTCAAATGGAACTCAAGTTTGATCCACCATATGCAAACACACAAATTTCTCTCGAAGTAAGATTAAATTGTACAAACTTATTTGGATATGTCTTCAAATTCATTTTTGAATTCATCTGCTGGCATACTATTCCTTGTTACAACATTTTACAAACAAAACATGGCACAAAAGAACATTTCTCATCTGAGACTTTCATCCTTTCAACTCTTGAGACCAATTAAAAAAAAAGAAATGCATGACTCTTCCATAACCGAAAAGAAGAATTGTTATCACATATTCTTCAGCAAAAAAAGAACATTCTCAGGCATGCCACTAGAGATAACAACATTCAATTCAAACTTAATTCTCTTTCAGGTTTATGTGCCTTTATGTTTTGGTTATTAGATTCTTTGACAAAAGACTCTTAGCAACAAACCACTTAATAAGAACTGAGAATAATGTCTATGTTCACGCCAGTCTATTGAAAACTTAACCCTCTCAACCTGTAAGTCTGATATTTTAGATTGAGCGTTATTTTACTATACACAGTAATCCAATTTGATGACTGGGGTGGCACAACTCCTACTCCCCAAAGAAATATATCTGACTTACTCGGCAAACCAACTGTAAAAATGAAGTGAATCAGTCAATAAACAAAACGTTTTTTTTATTAATTTGAACTTTTCTTCTCAGTAGATCAGGTACAGAGTATCTGAAGGCGCAGGGGCTGAAGGTTGAAACGGTTAAATAATTTGTTGGAAACTCATTATTACTTCATGCTTGCTCCTCTTATTGTAATTGTTAACTTTTTATTAAAGCTTATTTCATTGTTACTAAACCTGGGTTTCCTGTTGTTCATTTAGTAAAGTTATGAAATTGACATTGTTCCAGCAGCAGCAACCTTTTTAACCTCACCCAGTGATGGATTAACTAAAAGTAGCATATGCTACAGGCCCCATGCTAAATACTTGCAGGCTATCAATTCCGATTCAGTGATCCTGCACTTGCTCTAATACTATATAGTACTATAATGCCCTCAACGTTTATGAATGACTAGGCATTTAAGATTAACAATTTTAGATAATTATAACCTTTAATTGGCGTTATTATTTCAACACAGTAAATAATGGGAGTATGGTATCTATGTGGTACATATATGATACATAAATACAAAGGTATTGGAAAGATTAAAATGAAAACAAAGTAATACTATACCTGACGTATTTGTTATATTATATGGCTGTATAGAAAATGAAATATGTTTTAATATTTATGTGTATTTTTCTTAATTTAGGACCCCTTTATAACATATGCGACGGGCCCTACACTAGCTTAATCTGGCGGTGTCCTCAACCACTTTTCTATGGCTTGCAGCTATGGTTAACAGAGGCTAATGTCAGTTCATCCCTCTCTTATGTAGTGTGCTGCTACTACTACAACGTTCATTCATAAAAAATCTATTGGATAATTGTATTATTAAATTAGTATAGAAATGTGCCATTGTTAAGTGTATTCTTCTGCAATACAAAAGTTTTCATTAAAACAATAAATTTGTGTAGAAACATGTCATTAATTGCATTCTTCTGCAGTATATGAATTTTTGTTTAAATCAGTTAATTTTCTGCAATACATACATTTTTGTTTAAAACTATAAATCAGTTTAGAAATTCACCATTGTTAAATGCATTCTCCTGCAATACATAAATTTTCATTTCAAACAATAAATTAGTATAGAAACTTTTAAAATATCTGTCTCTTCGTTTATAAATTACTAGTTAATACCTGTGAAAAGATTCACGGATAAATACAAATTTTTATGAAACTATTTTCTAAGAAAAAATAATAGCAAATTTGTTTCAATTAAAGAGTCCATAGTTTCAAAAGGTGGGAAGGAGGTACTTTATCAGCAAAATTTTTACCCCTGTGTGAGATTGTCAAGTGTTACAGACAGCAAACCAAGAAAAGCACACTGTTAATTATATAAGTATAGTAACTTCGCATGAATTGGTATCAGACCATCTATACTGGGAAATCAGATGAGAATCGAACCCCCTAACAATGGCCAGCAAGATTAACTTACTCATCATTGTTATATGTCATCTGTCCTGATCTGGTGTTTTTCATATGATCCACTTGGTAATCCCAGTGGAAAAAATTCACGGGTATATTTGGATTGGGATTGAGAAAAAATACTAAATTTGTTTACTGGGAATAGGGCAAATGTTAGCAAAATGTTATCCCTCTCCCCCCAGTGGAATAGTCCAGTGTTACGGACAGTGAACCAAGAAAATCACACTGTTCATTATTAGTTATCATATCATACCTTGTACCTGTTGAGTAGCGGAACCCACATCGGGCTGAACTCCGCACTTGTCTGACTTGAAGTGCGGAGTTCAACCCAATGTGGGTTCTACTACTCAACAGGGACAAGGTATGGAAATTCAGGCCTAACAAGGAAAGCAAAAGAAAACACCCGAATCCTACATTATAAGCATTGCTTCCATTGGAGAAAATAATTCTGTTTACCACAATCACATTCAGCCTGAAGAATGGAACGTCCAAAATGTTGTTTTAACAACATAAACAACAATGAGTTCAATCATCTGAAAACACTGACCTGTTAATGTATTTCTTTAATATGTAATTGCCTTTGTCAACGTTTCTGATGAGCCGCAGTGTATGAGTCAGATAGAATGGATCATTCGAAATGCTGTGTTAACAACGCAAACAACAAGGAGTTCAATCGTCCGAAAAACTCTTTGAATGTTAATGACTCTTCTCATAACTATAGACAGTAACACTAACAGTTGTTTATAGCTTTCAGTTCCCACTGTCTAAAGTATATCCAAAATACTTTATATAAGTATTTTAGTCAGACCCCAAAAAGGAAGAAAACTTAATGTCCAGCTAAAGGTAGCACAGGACGAAGTGCTCAAAAATGAACTGGCTGGTCTAAGGCCAAATGTTGGCCTCGCTAGTATAATGTCTTCATAGATTTTATTATGTTTAGGGATTGAAATGATAGTCTCCCTGGGTTCCATACTTTCTTATTATTATATAAATTGCTTTCAATTATTATTATGTAACTAGCATAGCACCTGTCAAAAATGACAAGATTATTTACGTATGGATAAATTATAAAAATATATATTTTAGTATAAATACATTTATTGCAAACAAAAAACAAATAACTTGAATGAAAGTTATTTTTCTGTTGATTGTTTACAACTCTCCATATTTTCTGTTTTTTAAAAATAATTTAAAAACAATAGGGCAACAGAATTGGGTAAAAACAAATTTCATTTTTAATATGAGAAAAAAATCAGTTCTATTCATGGAAAATCAGAGATGCCAGTATTTGTTTTCTGTCCTACTACTAATACATCAAGCTTTCAGTCAAGTCACACACCAGTTCCTGCCAGATCACTAAAGTTAAGCAGCGATAAGATAACAGGAGGTATTGTAAGCCAAGGCTTCTCAAAGTAGAGGTCAATACCCCTGTGGGGGTAGCATAAAGATTATTGGGGGTCATAGAAATATTTTAAAATTTTTTGCAGAGAATAATTATATAACTAGTTCTTTTTAATATATTTCTTTTATCTCTATACAAAAATGTATTCCTTTTGGTAAGGTAAAGTGTCCCCTCTTTTAAGAGACAACTCCCAATGGAGTATGGAGCCCGGTGATGAAGTCCGACTCCTTTTGGTGCTTATTGATTAAAATGGCTCAATGCTATTCACTAATTTAAAAAATAAATAAATTTCATTTTTGTTATGTTTTACTAATTTATATAGATTTTTTCGGACTGTTGTCCTCATCTTGATTTTTCTTTTGAACATGTTTCGGCTGTTGTACCCTACAGCCTTCTTCAACTGGGTGTCATAAATGGGGAGGGTTTGTAATTTTGGGATGAATGTCCCCATTCCTCTGTCTATTTCGGAGTGGGAGGGTTCTATATGCCATAATCATATTGATGTCCATTTTTGGTGTTATTGAGTCGTTTTTAAGGGTTATTTATACCCCATAGAGTCGTGAAGAAATTGCTGACATCACATGTCGCCATCTTGGAATGGTAGGGGGCAGTTAATCCTTTAATTTCCGATGTTCTGAGGAAATGGTAAGGGGCAGTTAATTCGTATGTGGTCAGAAATATATATGTCCATGCGTTATTTATTTTGCGGTGTAAGGGAGATAACTATGGTCCCTTTTTTAATATAGCTGATTTTTGCCTGCTGGAAAACAGGAAGTGGGGTGAGTGCATATATGTGTGTATGTCTCTACTGCTGCTACTCCACTTGGAAAAGTGATACTCGTACC
Source organism: Architeuthis dux (assembly GCA_006491835.1). Lineage (NCBI taxonomy): Eukaryota > Metazoa > Mollusca > Cephalopoda > Oegopsida > Architeuthidae > Architeuthis > Architeuthis dux. Next base: position 4,412,413 of record VCCN01006885.1, on the reverse strand, counting down.
CCAAAACTGCTTTTAAAAAAAAAGATTTTTTAGAAGGTGTCTTACAAAGTGTGCATTCGGAAAGTTATATGCCAAAAGGTATGTCCGGTAGCGCTGGTGCAAGATTAAGAGAGTCCAAAGAATTCCATAAGAATGTTGGAAAAATCCAATTTAAAAAAAAGAAATGTTTTTAGAAGATGTCTGGTGGAGTACTCATAGTAATTTGCAATATTCTCAGCCAAATGGTGTCTCCGGTAGTGCTGACACAAGATTTTAGAACCCCCCCCCCAACCCTTTTTAGAAGTCGTAGAGTACTCATAGGAATTTGCAAGGTTCGCGTCAAAATGATGTGTACAGTAACACTGACACAAGATTTCTTTTAAATAAAAAATTAAAATTCCATAGATATTTTCTTCTTTAAATTAAAAAAAAATGTCTTGCGGAGTACTCATGCGAATTTTCAAGGTTCTAGGACAAAGTGTGTGTCTGATAGCGCTGACACAAGATTTTCCTTTTAAAGTCCAAGAAAGAACAAAAAATCCCATTAAAAAAATCAAGGAATTCGTTTTTAGATGTCTAGTGAAGTACCTATGCGGATTTACAAGGTTCTAGGACAAATGGTGTGTCCGTTGGCAGACGTATATGATGAAATCCGCTGGAGTTCATTAAAATCTTAACTGTGTCTAATATAAAGTTATAATGGCAAATAATGCATAAGCATATCTTCTTTATTCACAGATGTCATTTATGGTGGAGAATAAATTAAACACTCTGATGACCAGATGTAAATATTGTACAGAGCAGCTGCGATTATCAATTCAATGTTGAATATGAACATAGGTAATAATCAAGATAAATATTACTAAGTTTAAAGTTTGTGGAAGTTGTTAACAGGATTAAGAGTGTAAATAAACATAGAAATGAAGCCATATTCTTTTGAAATGTGCTCATCTGCGTTTTAGTTAAAACACCCTATAAGATGTATTTGTGTACAGTGCTAATTTAAAATATCATTTGGGATATTTTGAATAATTGTAAAAACAAGTACATATATTATCCCGTACCGTCTTATCGCACGGGCACACAGGAGGACAGTGGTTTTGGGGGCGAGGAGGAGTACATTGCTTTGTCCGGGGGGCTCAAATAATCTTAAGATGGACCTGTGTTTATTCACTGTTTTTGTATCTGACCTATAGGACGACCCCCTTTTCTGGGGTGTATTTTGGATGCTTCAGGTGTCTTGTCCGCCAAAATATACGGAAATTACAGATAAACTTTAAAGAAATCTTTAATCCACCAATGTGTCCTGCGTTCGTGGTGGACGTTCTTGCTTTTTAAAACAGCGCTCTTCGAGTAGTGAGGTACGAAAGTCCACTTTCCCCAAGAGAGACTCAATGCAAACAACACCGTCTCAAGCATCGAGCAGTTTAGTCTGTCCTTTAAAGATATAGAAACCACCGAAGTTTACGCATTGGATCATCGGTAAGTATCTGAAGCTTTATTTTATTGATTAACTTGAACAAATAGTAACAAACTCAGTCTTTTTCATGATCGCTTCATATTCGATCGTACTTAACTCATAGTTTACACATTCATTCAGCCACGTTTATTGTTTATCGTTATATTCCATGTTGGATATTTGAATAAAATTTGTTTGTGATAATAGCTTAATAATTCGGTCCGTAAGTTTGCTATGTATTTTCGTCATTTCAGCTAAATATTTTTAGGTAATCTCATGGACTTTTATTTTTAAAATTTTAAAGGTATTGTAATGATTTAAATATCTTATTTGAAGTTTTAATTGCAAGAAAATAGCATAAAGTTAAAAGAAAAGACAAAGTGAACAAAAAATTCTTGAATCTTCTTTTTGCCTAAAGTTTCTTTCTTTTTTTTTTTTTACTGCATTTCAAATTTATGAAATGTCTTCAAACTTTACGCAGTTATCCCATAAATAAATAAAAACTATTTAACTATTTTTCATTTTGTTATTTATTTTCTTATTTTTATTCATTTTCATATTTTTGAAAATTGTTATGCAATATAGAGGTTTCTTCATTCTAACTACCTAATGTATTGTAATTAAAAAAGGAATAAATTTAAAAATAATTAAAATCAATTTTCCAATATATTAATTTAATTTAAAAATCGGAAATTTGATTTAAAAAATAGTAAGATACTTTTTTTAAAATAGAAAAATAAATTAAAAAATATTAAAACAGGTCTGGTTAGTCACTCAATAGAAACTGTCACGTGACCAACGTTTTTTAGCACATGCTGGGGTGATCAATTAAAAAAATTGGAAAAAGGGGTGATCAATGAATAAGTTACTTCTCTCGACTTTTGCTGGCAGTGGTCACTAAAAAAAGTCTGAATTTTTAAAAAAACAAATGCGAATTCTGCTGGACACAAACTAGGGATCAATTTAGCATAAACTTACATTACAAATTGAACCCGCCCACTAAAAACCTGTTATGGGGGGGGGGATTTCAAAATACAATTGTTGCAGCCTGTATGCATGATACATACATAGCCAGTCAGACCAACTTGAAAACTGAAGAAACCTATGTTGACAGTTTTGGTTAATGGTTTCTTATAAATTTTAAAAAATAAAGAAAATTTTGAAATAGAATTTAAACAGCAATTTTCGAAATAGAATTTAAACAGCAATTTATTGAAGACTTAATAAATTTTTCAAAGCTTTTCTGTAAGACAAATTGTTTCTTGAAGTACATTATTGTCTTTAGAATAATAATAAGAATGTGTGTATAAAAAATACCCGAGCCTTTTCAATCTAATTCATTTGTTGAATGACCATCATTTTACATATAATTTTGTTTTTGTTTACAGATGTTACAACCTGAACATATTCTATGAAATTATATAATTTCTCAACATGGTGAATTTGAATGGATCATTCTTTTCTTGGTGACCTCCGTTATAAAAGAAATGGAAAACAATTAACAAAAAAATTGTTCAAATTTGAAAGCACATACTGGAAAGAAACCATATACTTGTGAAGTTTGTGGATCTTTTTCACATGACATATTTCATAGAAGATATACAAACTGTGAAAAGAAACTATATTCTTGTAAAAAGTGCACTGAAGTCAGATTTGATTCAATATGTGTGAAGAGGCACTAGAGTAAGAAGTCACATCCTTGTGAAGTGTGTGTATCTTCTTTTACAATGGAGTCAAATTTGAGCCAACTAAAACAAACACTCACTAGAAGGAAACCATATACTTGTGAAGTCTGTGGATCTTCCTTTTCAAAGAAAGCACATTTGATGAGACATGTGCAAACACACACTGGAGAGAAACCATTTACTTGTGAAGTATGTGACACTTCTTTTTCTGAGAGAGGACATTTAACAGGACACATGCGAACTCATACTGGCGAGAAACCATATACATGTGAAGTGTGTGGCTCTTCTTTTACATTCAAGTCAAGTTTGGTCCGCCATATGCGAACTCACACCGGAGAGAAACCATATTCTTGTGAAATTTGTGGCTCTTCTTTTAAATGGAACTCAAGTTTAATACAGCATATGCAAACACACACTGGAGAGAAACCATATTCTTGTGAAAAATGTGGCTCTTCTTTTAAATGGAACTCCAGTTTAATCCAGCATATGCGAATACACACCGGAGAGAAACCATATTCTTGTGAAGTGTGTGGATTTTCTGTTTCAAAAAAGTCGCATTTGGCGGTTCATAGGCGAACACACACTGGAGAGAGACCATATTCTTGTGATATTTGTAACTCCTCTTTTGCACGGAAGTTCTGTTTGGTTGCACATATGAAAAAACACACTGGAGAGAAACCATATTCTTGTGAAGTGTGTGGATTTTCTGTTTCAGCAAAGTCACAATTGACAGGACATATGCGGACCCACACTGGAGAGAAACCATATTCTTGTGAAGTTTGCGGCTCTTCTTTTCCATTGAAGTCAAGTTTGGTCTGCCATATACGGACACACACTGGAGAAAAACCGTATTCTTGTGAAGTGTGTGACTGTTCCTTTTCAAAGAAGTCAAATTTGGTGGCACATATGCAAACACACACTGGGGAGAAGCCATATTCTTGTGAAGTGTGTGGCGCTTCCTTTTCACGCAAGTCAAATTTGTTGGCACATATGCGAACACACACTGGAGAGAAACCATATTCTTGTGAAGTGTGTGACTGTTCCTTTTCAAAGAAGTCAAATTTGGTGGCACATATGCAAATACACACCGGAGAGAAGCCATATTCCTGTGAGGTGTGTGGCTCATCCTTTTCAGCTAAATCTCATTTGGTAAAACATGAGCGAACACACACTGGAGAGAGACCATATTCATGTGAAAGGTGTGAATCAGCATTTTCACATAGTTCAACTTTAAAAAGACACATGCAAACACATAGTGTTAAGGAGCCAACTTCGTGTGAAGTGTGAAGGTCAGCATTTTAATTTCAGATTCAAAAACACATACATAAAGACACTTGGGAAAAATCGTATACTTTAGAAATGTGTAGATTTTTTTTTATTCAAAACTTAAAGTTCAAAGACATGCAATAGACTATTTTCATTGTTCCCTTTAAAAAAAACATAGAACACACACAGGGAGAAACCATATTGTGCATTTTGGGGGATCATCATTGTGAACCTACTATCAAGATAAATCTCATTTTTGTCCTTGCAAATCTGTTTCTTCAAATGATGAACATTTAAAATAAAGATAAAAACTCATATAAATTTGTATTGTTGTGTATGTAATTCAATAATCAATTCTTTTTTCAAGTTGATATCTTTGAAGTGTTATTTTTGCATATTCGCTTTTATAGAGATTACACTGTTATTTAAATTTTGGCATGCTGTCAGAAATGGATTATTTCATTATGACTCATTTTTAGCTTCTTTTCCAAAGGATATGGAGATTGCTAAGTTTTCTTTTTTGTTAGAATTTCAATAAAAGGAATGAAAAATATATAAACCATAAGATTATAATTTATTTAATTATGTATCTACAAAATTATAAAAAATAACAATATGAAACATAATTCATTTGATTATTTTATTTACAAGATTATAATTTATCTGTCAAATATTACAGACTTTTCATAGTTATTCATTTAGAAATATGTGAACCATTGTTTATATTGTTTTAAAATAGTCAAGAAATAATAAAATTGAAAGTTGATTTTAAATTTTATTGATCGTTTTTGTTTTCTGTAAGAGTACAGAACTTCCTTCAGGCTATCAAAGCCTTAAAAGTTTTTATTTTTTATTTTTAGAAAAATGTTTGTTTAAAATATTTATAAAAAAAAGTTAGATCAACCTATATATCTCAAGTTTTGTGCCAAATAAACCTTTTTAAAAAATTAAGTACAAAAATGGAATATTACCTTCTTTTCAAAAGAATACAGTGATTGCTAAAAATCAGTCCTAATAAAACAATCCATTTTTGATGGCTTAAAGATTAAACTTTGCCTAAATGTTTTCTTGTAGTGTTTAAGATGACTAGATAAAAATGTGTTTTTGATTTTTAACTTTATTTCTATTATAAAGAGTTGGACATTACCAAATCTCTTCTTTGAACCCTGACTGAAATTTTCAGCAGGTTAATATATTTGAAATGTTCTAAAACACTTGCGTTTCAAGAGAGTACAGTATATGATTCAATGTTTCTTAACAGTAACTAAGAAGTTGTATAAATGCTGTAATCAAAAGCAATGTATAATTTGTTTTTGAAAAGTGTGTTAGGCAATTGGGATAAAATATTTGACTTAATTTTAACATTTTTTACACTTTTTAATCTTAAGAAAATACACAATTTTCTTAAAACAAATGTCATTTATTTTAGAATGTTTGTGTTGTTTCATTAGGTTTTTACTCCTTATTTCCTTTGATTTTTCTTTTTGTATGGCATGAGAAATTTTATCTTACCATTCAAAACAATAGATTCATGTGGAAAGAACAAAATAAATATTGAACCATATCAGTTCACTGAAAAGAGATTTTCTATAAGAAGTGAAATCAAATCTTTATTAAAACACTTAGAATGGACTAATTAAAGCTGAAACAATAGATTTAAGTGGAAAAGAACAGAAAATAAATGTTAATCATTCCAGTTTACTAAAAATATATTTTTTGAATGGGAAAAGATTGGAAAATTTCTTAAAAATAGCTCACTATCTTCTTCACCTCCAGTGAAATTTTCCATGAAAAATTGTTATTCATCAATCTAAAAAGAATATAACACGAAATTATTTTGAAGTATAAAGAAATAATCAAAAATCTTCTGTTCTTGAGCCATGAAATTTTACTTCTTTAATTTTGAGCTTCTTAAATATTTTGTTGTTTGCTTCCTCTCTCTGTTGTTTTAATGTTTGAAAATAATTAAATGAAAGAAGGAAGATGTTTATGGAATGTTCATTTAACCCTTTTGAGACACCTGGGACATATATATCCTAAGGTTTCTATGACTGCTTGGATATATATGTCTCATAGTCTACTGGAACATACATTTCATAAACAATAAATATGAAAATATTCAGCAATCATTTTATTCTTGTTAAAAATTCTGAACCATTTAATGTTTTGTTTTTTACCATATTCATTGGCATTGGAATTCTTCCTGATTTTAAGAAAGGATTTCAAGTAATTCTTTTCAGAGTGATAAAAAAGATTTTTATAAAAGCACAACAAAAAATATTTGATGCTTGGATTTGGAAGGAATTTGAAAAGTCTGTACATGTATACCTTGATTAGTGCCGTTAATTCATTCCCAAATTTTCTGTACTGTTCAAGGTTATATTATAATTTAATGTGATTTTTTTTCAGCTTATACGTAGTTACATTATTTTGTACAGCAATTTTATATAGTATGGTTAAGGTATTGCTGAAAAAAGAAAATTATAATAAGACCCTGTGTGGATTTGAATAGTATGGAAAGTTTTGGGAACAAATTAATCACACTAATCAAGGTATACCTGCATATGACACCACAAGGCCAACTAGTATATATAAAAGCAGATTGATATCTGTTTTTATAAATTTTCATTAACCAACTCACATCAAGATTGGATAATAATCATTGCATATGAGTATATCATTTGCATCAGAGATTTTAGAATTTAGAATTACATCCATGGTAGTTTCCTTTGACCTGATTTTGAGTCCATTTTTACCTTTTCTTGTGATTTCTTTGAATTAAATTGACAACTTGAGGTGCTTTCTTAGTTGCTTTTTTTATCTTCTAGTGTCAATATTTATTCATTTCTAAGCAGGAATTATCCACTGACCTTGCCATAGAGGTATTATTGCTGAAGTGGCTGAAACCAAAATGGTAGTTTAGATGTTAGGTCAAAAAGAAAAACAGTTGATAAGATTGAATGTTTGACATTAGATGCAAAAAGCACTTTTACAGATACTTTCTGTAGTTTTAATATGAGTCATTATGATTCTAAGATTAGTTCGAACTGATGACCTTTTTTTCTTTCTTGGTAGTGCAAACCAGAAAATAATAACAAACAGAAAAGAAATATGGAATTTCCTGTGTTACATGCATTGCTGTGAATGGTTTGGTCCAATCAGTATATTTGCCACCATATCATTTCCATTTGTTAAATTTTTCAAGTTTGAACAACTGAGGGATAAAATAGACCCCCCCTCCACTCTTTCCATATGGATTGTGCAACTAAAAATGGTAGTGGCTGGAATGTTGAAGTAAAAACAAAAGCAAGTAATAGAATTATTTCAATAGTCCAAAAGGTACAATTATTGTTATTATCATTATGAAAATCGATTGTGGTGGTATTCTTTCATTTTTAGATGCCTCTAAAAAGAATTTCAAGCTTTAAAAATGTGTGATTAGAATATGAGGCTAGGTAAACACTTTTCCTTAAGTAAGAATAACAAGAAATGTAAAAAAATTTAACACTGACACCAATTACTGCCTGAATTTTTTTGATGAGGGATTACCATTATGTATAAGGGTTTTCAGACTGTTGTCCTCACCTTGGTTCATCTTTTGAACACAACATTTTGGCCATATACCCTATGGCCTTCTTCAGGTGGTTAACAGTCAACAACATTGTTTTGACCTGGGAATTGCTTCCACACAAAATTCAGACAGCAGAATGAGGACATTCCATCCTCATGCTTTGATAGCGACCCCCTGCCTCAGTATTTCTAAAACACCTCCAGTTACGACACCCACCTGAAGAAGACTGTAGGGTACAAAAGATGAACCAAGATGAGGGCAACACATATACATAATGTCACTAATTACTTGAATTTTTGTCTGTTGTCTTTTGAAGGAAGATGTATATGAAATTATATCTGTTATAGATTTCTGGCAAAGTTCAGATGATACTAGGAAAAACTAATGATAGTTTGGGAAAGATCGCCACCTGGAGTGATAATGTTTGGTAGCTCAACTCACAATGGGCATTCTCAAGGGACTTCAACACCACACAACCATTACCACATCGCAAACAAATGGGATATATCTACACAACCTGAAAGTTGGGGGGAGAATAACATCATCATGTCAGAAAAGAGTGTGGAGCCATCTCACTAAAATTCATCACCTCTGTTGACAATGTAAATCTCAAACTGAAATTATAAATCAATAGAAGGGAACCAGTTGTAATGTCCTTGTTGTCTTTAGTGCCTCTCTTCAGTCTTTCTGTTCTAGCTGTGTGAGATAAAGAATGCGTTTGATTCATAACCATGTTTAAGCTTGTTAAGAAAAGAAGATGGAACAAGATAACACATGTGCCACGGCTGTTCGCCTGGTGAGAACTGAGCCTTCCCCATTCCCACTTCCAGTCAGCGTTTACTGGAATTGGAACTGGAATGAGGGATGCTGTGAGCTTGCTTCGGCATCTTTATTGATTTAACATATACATACATTACTTTTTGATTTAACATACATATATATAAACATTACATCAATGTCATGAAAATACCACACAGTACAGAGGATTTCTTTGTTTATCTAGTTTTAAAAAATGAAGAACGCCAGTCATTTTCGATTAGATAATGTAGAACATTGTCTCGACTTTCCAGCTAAAGTTCACATTAACTATTCAGCATCTTGACATTGTCATCTGGTCAGTTAATTCAAATCTCACATTGAATTAACATATCATTTCTGGGCTCAAGAACATTGACTGGAAATTTGTGAATACAAGAATATATGAATGGGTTGCATTTTCATCTAGCATTCCCACATTGTGACGGAAAACAAAGTCTGGTGGTATCGTAAGGTACTGCTGGGGTGTTCTGGGTTATTGGTAATGATGCTTTGACCCTGAAACCATGCCTGACCCCAGACTCATCATCTGATAAAAGATTTGTTGGTGGCACAGCTGTTATTTTTTGGAGCAGCATGTGTATGAAATTATAACTCCTCGATTAGCAGTTTCCTTTTGTTTCCATATTTGTTGTCAGATAAAACATTCATTTTTTTCTAATTGTGTAGAGCTGAGAGATACTGAAGGCCTCCTTCTGTCTTACTAGACAATGGAATGACACTGAAGTGCCCCCTCAAGGGCACAACCCTGGGCAAAGCATACAGAGATCTTGGGATGTCCAGTCGACAGAATCCCCCTCTCGACCTGGCTGATGTAGCTCCAAGGAAAGCCAAGCACAATACGTTTGGCATCAGCAGGAGCTGCCAGAAGCATGTCAATGTTTGCATCCAACTGTCCTAAGGGAGCTCCACTCCCTGGTTTGAAATAGTATCGTATTTAGAATAAATATTTAAAGGACTAGTTACCTATGCTGTAAAAATAATGACAGCAGTATTTGAATAATTTTGCAATTGCATTGTATTGTACGTTTAACAAAGCAGTACCAATACACAAATTATGTAGAACTATACAAATGCAATTACAATCTGAAAAGAAAAACAGATGACGCCACATTAATTTCTGTTCTGCATTTTTATGTTTATGTTCAACCAGAATCAACCCAGTTTTTTTTACGCCTTGACAAAAAATAAATAAATAAATGAAAGAGACTACTCTATGATTTAATAGTTATCTCCCTTGAAATGCCACAGACAAAAATATAGACATACACGCGACGTATTACGGTATTATATAAGTAGATAAAACATTATTTTATATTTATTCAGAGGTCGGTGTCGATTATCTCCCTTTGGTTTTCTCGTTTGGCCGACATTTTTGTTGTTATTCTGATTACAACAAGAATTTTAATTCTGTTTGAATACGACGAACAATTAGCACATAACATTGTCTCTAAGATGAGTAATCAGACGAAGAAAGGTCGACAGAAGTGAGTTTGACTTGATGTCTTTGTTTTTTACAGGACAAATTTTGATTTAAAACCATTTGGAATTACTTTTTCAAAATTTATCGATTCTGTATTGATTTTATTTCGGTAAAATGGGAGGAAAACTCATTGGAATTCTTTTTTTTGTGACTCGTTTGTTGTTTTTCCTGAATTCTGTAATCATTGACTTGAAACCTTGCTTACAAGTTCGGTCATATTTCAAAAGGGGAGACCGTTACATTTTCGGTGATTTCAACCATTGCTTATTTCTGCCACGAGGACCAATCGCGCAAAAATCTGTTTTTATTCTTTAGAAACTGGTTTCTTGTTTGCAAAGATCTTTTTTTAAATACAAAGACCAATCGCGAACATTTTTATTTTGTCTTCTATTTAAAAAAAATGATTTTAAGATGAATAAACATTGTATTATTAAAACATTTAATTTAAAACCAGCCATCCTTCGAAACAGGAGAAAGAACTTATTAATAAAAAAAACCTACGTAATTTAAAAAATTTAAATTAAAAACCTTTACATTCAGAAATAACCCCAACTAAGGTGAGTAAACATTGTTATTATAATTCCTTGAGATTTTTACGCGATTGGACTTTGTATTATTAAAATTATTAACAAAAATCTTTGCAAACAAAAAAACAGTTTCTATTAAATAATAAAATTTCTCCACACTACAGAAACCAGTTTCTAAAGCAGGAGATTTTTACGTGATTGGTCCTCCGTAGCAGAAATAGCCAATGGTTGAAATCGCCGAAAATTTCAAAACATGGCCACAATTTCTTTGGTGAAGACAAACAAATCACGCCGCTTTTCTCCCATTTTTTACCTTTTATTTCTTATATCTTCAAAACATTAATAAAATGTTCTCTTGTTTTGTTTGTATTCTTTCGTTTTGTGTCCTCATAACTTTTAACGATTGTTGAAATCGACTACGGATGCAGAAAAGGGCAAAACTATTTTAGTGTCTCTAAAAAGCAGCAGACAGTAAAAGCCTTTTCGGATCAATATAGGGAAGGTGGTTCTGATTGTAAATTGTAAAGTTTCGCTCCCTCGCTCACTTGATGTTAAAAACTGCGCACAAATAAAAAGAAACAAGGCAATTAATGAAAGAAAAAGAGGATTTAGATTGAACTCTACTATCCGCTTTAACCATGATATTAAATATTAATATATAAATTGATGAATTATTAATAATATAGAAATAATATAAATTAAAAAAAATATTAATATAAATAAATGATATTAAAAACTATTGAATTTAAATAATTTATTTGAATGTTTGATTTGTTGCCATCAACTCTGTTCCTCTTTATGCATCCATAGTTGATTTTGACAATGGTTAAATTATGAGGACACAAAACGAAAGAATTCCTTTTGTGTTTTCATTGAAAGTTGATTTGTCAATTATTTTATTTACCGTACCTCACATTACAGACTTTTCCATGAAATTGATTAGTTCATAACTAACTCTGCATTTAAAAATATGTCTTTGCCAAATCACTTCTTCCAAGGATTATATCAAACATTTCTATATTTTTTTTTCTGGTCTAAAATACGGTAGCAGCATAAGACGTTAGATTTTTCATTTCCGGATAACTGTCTGTATAGAAAAGCCATTAATTTGTTCTTTACCTTTAATTTATTGTATGGGTTTTTGAAGCACACACACATATATATATATATAGTCTGTGGAAACTTTTTTGTTTTCTCCTAACTGTTTACACATTTCTAAAAACATCCAATAGTGCATGACAAATTTCCCGCTCTGCCTTCCCCATTCCAAAAAAAAGTTTGCTATCCCACTTGCAATATACCTGCCCCGATCCACCCCTCATCAATGCACTGTCCATATATATATATATATATATATATCCGAATCTATTTCTGGAATCCATGTCACATTAAAAATATGCCGGAGTGTATTCATGTATCTATGCATGGATGAAAAAAATGTTTTAACTTGTTTCGTTATGTATACATGCCGGAGATCGCAAGTTATATCCCTATGTATAAATATATATATATAATGATAATTATAAAGACATTTTTTATTTAGAACATATATTTGCTCGGCACCGATTTAACTTGGTTGTGAAACAAGTGGCCTAAATCATGAAAATATAAATGAGCACTGTGCGGGGATAAGGCTAAATCGGTGCCTAGTAAATACATGTTCCTAATAAAAAAAATATCTTTATAATTATCATATTCTGTCGGATATAATTTATCCATTCACTGAATACTTCATATATAATTATAAAGACATTTATTAGTTGAGACGCTATATTTGCCCGGTGCCGGTGTGAACGACTGCTAAACGAGCGGCCTAAATCGTAAATGTGAATAAAGAAACAAGCTCCTTGTGCGGATCGAAACCATTTAATATTTTATACATGGTATGCATGGATATTTTCACTTGAAGATAAATTATGTATATGCCACAGTAAGATTGTGAAACTAGGGATTTTGTCAAATCTTTAGCGATTTTTTGAAATCCTTAAACATTTCAGTAATTTCATGAAATTCCTAGTTTCACAATCAGTGTAGTAATGGTTAACAACCTTGCAATGCTGATTATTACTATTATAATAAGTTTGATCCTCACTGGGTTCCCTTCTATTGTGGCCTTCTGTCAAACTAAGCTGTATATACACTGTAAATACTGAAGCAGAATATACTTGATATTTACTAAGTTTAGCTTATTTTGACACAAGGCCACAGTAGTGGTACACTCGGTGAAGATGAAACTCATTACAGTAGTAATGGTCAGCATTACAAGCTTGTTAACCATTACTACACTGATAGTAAAACTAAGGATTTTATGAAATTAATGCTACCATCAAGAAATTAAATAATTAAAACACATGTCTTTGCTTTATTGTTTTGTTTACAGACAGATGTTGGAAAGATGAGTTTATACTAAGGAACAAATGAGAACATTGCAAAGGGACATAGATCATCATTTAAATACAACCTTGATTTGTGAAGATATTAGAAAACAATATTCTCAAGAGGTTTGTAAATCATTTTCAAAGGTTCCCCAATTGTAAAGACAGATATACAGGAGAGAAGCCATGTATTGGTAAAGTGTGTTGATATTCATCTGTAAAAATTCAGATTTGAAGAAGCATATCTAATAACAAAGTGAAGAGAAGCCACAAGACTTGAAACAACATATACTGGAGAAAAGCCATATTCTTGTGAAATGTGTGAATCTGTATATTTGAACAAGTAGAATATGAAAAGTCTCATGAAAACACAACCTGGAGAGAAGACATTTTCTTGGAAGTTTGTGAAAACAGATATTCATACAGTAATCATTGAAAATAAACATTCGAAGCTACACTGAAAAGAAACTTGCAAAGTGTGTGGATTGGCATTTTTAAGGAATTATTCTTTATGAAGGCATGCAATCACACACTGGAGAGAAACCCTACAGTTGTGAAGTGTGTGGCTCAGCATTTTCACACAGTTCAAAGTTAAAAATACATATGCGGATACACACCGGAGAGAAACCTTATTCTTGTGAAATGTGTGGATGGGCATTTTCACAGAATTCAGCTTTAAAACAACACATGAGAATACACACCAGAGACAAACCATATTCATGTGAAGTTTGTGGATCAGCATTTCCACTTGGTCACCAGTTAAAAAGACATATGCTAACCCACACTGGAGAAAAACCATATTCTTGTGAGGTATGTGGATCAGAATTTTCAAGAAATTCATCTTTAAAAAGACACACACAAACGCACACCGGGAAAAAACCTTATTCCTGTAAAGTGTGTGGATTGTCATTTTCACATGATTCATCTTTAAAAAGACATGTAATGTTACACACTGGAGAGAAACCTTACACTTGTGAAGTATGTGGATCAGCATTTTCGCAGAGTTTCAGGTTAAAATTGCATATGCGAACACACACCAGAGAAAAGCCATTTTCTTGTGAGGTGTGCAGATCAGCATTTTCACAGAATTATTCTTTAAAACAACACATGCAGACACACACTGGAAACAAACCATATTCATGTGAAGTATGTGGATCAACATTTTCACTTGGTCACCATTTAAAAAGACACATGCGAACACACACTGGAGAAAAACCATATTCTTGTAAGGTGTGTGAAAGAGCATTTTCAGATGATTCAAATTTAAAAATGCACATGCAATTACACACTTGAGAGAAATCATGTTTTTTGAGGTATGTGGATCAACATGCCCACAGAGTTCATTTTTTTAAAAACACATACAAACACACTCTGGAGTGGAACGTTATTCTTGCAAAGTATGTGGATTTTCTGAAACTTGTAGAAAACATTTAAATACACACTGGAGAGTAAATCTACTCTTGTGAAATGTGTGGGTCAGCATTTCAAGTCAGCATTTCAAAGAGTTCCAACTTTTAAAAAAACAAGATGAAAATACATGTCAAGTATGTGAATTGGCATTGTAAATACACATGCAAAAACATGTTACAAGAAATTGGTGTTCTTTTGAAGTTAATCTGTATTTTCATGCAAATAGCACAAAATTTGTGCACTCTAATGTGAACAGGAAAGGACTATTTTAAAGCTTGTGAATTTGCCATCTCAATTACTTTGATTGGTTTTCTTTCATCCATTTTTCAAAATGTTTTTTTCTTTTAGAGTGTCCATTCTTTGGTCATTAAGCCAAACTGAAGGAATGCAGAATAATGAGGTATTGGTGCCAAGTTCAAGTCTCTGTCAAAGCTACTTCTTTATTCCAAATTCCAGCAGTTTAGTGTAACAGAAAAAATGGATTGACTAGAAAATGTTTCAATAAAATTATATGAATGAAAATTACTTGAATTATTTGTAAAATTTATCTCAAAACAAATTTAGTGGATGTGAATTTGCCTTGGTAATATGTTTCCATTTGAAAATACTGTTTGTCACCAGGCTCCCAAAGGTTTTATGAATAGTAGTTCACTTACTGCATTTCTACTAACATTATACAATAACAAGGATATATTTGTACATACATGAGTTGCATAAATGATAATTCAGCAACAGTTATAGTAATAATATTAATAAATCACCATTACCATAGCCAATTTACAATTTAAGGTGAACTTTTTATGTAAAGAATATACTGTATTACCGGCATCTTTATGTGTTTTGTATTGTTCATGTAATCCGATTGTTCATGCCTTTGACTCAGATATGCATTGAGCTGATCCATAATCCAATAGATCAGCCTTTTGGGTTGTTTTTCACCAATTAAGTGATAATGCATGCCTACTCATTGCAAATTTTCCTTTTTCATCAAATCTCACTAAATCGGTGGTTTCCACCGTTTATTTAAATGAATTTTCATATGGACCCAGGCTTTTAAAAGGTCTGCCTACGGAACCCCAGTAATACCTTTGTGGACCCTCGGGGAACCACTGCACTAAATGTTGGAGATGGGGGCCCTCAAGGAGACAAGCTCTCCAGACCCCCAAATCTCTAGCTATGCCCCTGGGTCAAGTTGAAAAATCTGGTATGGCAGACCATATCTGGAGGGAAAGGAATCATGTTACCCTCTCTGGAATGAAGTCCAAATAATAGGGAGCATCACTGGAAATTGAGAGAAGTGATGTACATTGGTCTCATGGACAAATGTATAAGCCAGACCAGATTTTGAATGTAGTGTGGATTTCTTTGGTAAGCATCCCTGCCATCTTAAGAATATTTGAGGCCTCCGGGCAAAGCAATGTACTGGATTTGACCAATGGGCTGTAGAGCTGAATAAATCAATAAAGAGTCAAAGACGGAGTTAAACATAAATGTAAACATAGGTTTAGAGAAGGTTCTCTATGTCTGATATTTTATAATATGAACCTTAATCTTTATTTTTCAAATTGAATTTCGGGGCCCCTAAAATCATGGAGTCTTGGCCAACTGCCCATGTGATAAGACAGCCCTGGGAATCACCAGTGTCACCCTGGTTTCTGTCATTTTCTGCATAAAAAACTTCTTTTCCATATGGATTCTACACCTGAAAAGCTATAGAATGTGGCCAGGCGGCGGGGGGTTCCAGATCCCTCCAACTTTTTCAAGACCGACACTCATAATTCGTGCAGAAATGAAGAGAAAACCATGGAGGTGGGTGTAAGGTGAGGCTAGTCCAGCAGGAAGACAGAAATAAATATAAAAAATTTTAAAAATCGTTACACCTTACCTGAAGGTTACATTTTGACAAAACTTAGATACATATGTTACAGAAATGTGAAATACGTGTGTGTATTTTGCATGTGTGTGTGTGTGTGTATATACATGTGGCATATATGTGTGTGTGTATACATGGCACAAACACAGCTATTTTTAAAAGACTAACCTAGCCATTTAAATGTTTATAAAATTGTGATGGGGCCACAAGACAGTAACCATTTAAAATGTCTAAAAGAGGCTAGATTTTCTAATGACTGGCTTGAAGAATGGTATCTTGGAACTAGAACAAATTAATGTTTTTTATTTTCATTATTGTGTTAATATCTGATCAATACATTGTATATTTATATTTTTTAGAGCCTTTGTATGAGCTGGGATTGTGACAAGGCCAGATGACGGTAGCCATTTTCCGGCTTATAAATGGCTAAAATTGACTAGATTTTTCAATGACTGGCTTTAAAAATGGTTAAAGACCAAAGATAAAATATAATTATACAACATATTGATCAGATATTAGAACAATAATGAAAATAAAATCCATTAATTTGTTCTCGCTCTAAAGATACTGTTCTTCAAATAACGTTGGTGTTATGCACCTTACTATTATTCAAATATTGAATGAAACATTGAAAAATCTAGCCACTTTTAGCCATTTAAAATGGTTGCTATCTTGTCATGTCAAACCAAAGATTGCCTTTATATGGAAGGTGTATGTGTGTGTGTGTGCGTGCGTGTTGATTTTTCAAACATTGAAAAAGCAAGATTAATTTTTTTTAAATTTAAAACAATGTTTTGAAAATCAAGGCAAAAAAATGTTTTTTTCAAACGATGCTACAAAAATACAAAGAAATAAGAGAATTCATAAAATAAATTCCTAATGAAGAGAAAATAATTCATGTAAGCCATACTTCCACATGAATGGCAGAAAAAAGGTCCAATTTAGCATTATAGTTACATTTTAAATAGAACCCACACCTTAAAATATCAACTTTTTTCACAACTGATAAATTCTCTCAGGAAACAAACGTCTTATGAAAGCAGAACACATACTTGCAAAATTCTTTTTTCTATTTTTAAGAATTCTTGTTTAGTAGTTCCCAATTTTTTATTACCCTATGTGAAGCAATTAGTAAATATGTGAGGAAGAAATAATTTTAAAAGCTGACCTTGGTAAAGGGTCTAATTACTGTAATCGGGTACCAGATGACCATTTCTGAAGATAGATAGTTATACATTTTTATTAACACCCAAATACTGACGTAAAAAGAATGGTTGTGTACAGAACTTTAGCTTCCGGAAATATCAATCTGAATTTATGTGGGGCCTTAAATCGGACAATTTTGGATTGTCTGATTTTTAAAGATTCTAATCAGACATACAAGGCTAAAAATGGAAATTGAGTGTTGTATAAAAGAAATGAACAAGAACAAATTGTAACTGTATGTGGTATAATTTGTTAATTTTTGGATGCGTCAAAATCAGAGACGTGGCTGGAGATTTCGAGGCCCAGGGATCATGGCTCCTTGAGGGGTCCCCTCCAACATTTAGTGAGATTTGATATAAAAAGGAAAATTTGTAACAAAAAGACATGTACTATCACTTAATTGGTGAAAAACAACACTAAAGGCTGAATTATTATTTATACAATTCATGTATATACAAATATATATTTTGTTATTGTATAATGTTATTAGAAATGCAGTAGGTGAGCTATCTGTAAAGGTTTTTAGAATTCCTCAATTGGGGACCCTGGGCATGTTTTCAAATAGCCCCTCCCTCAGCTACACCTTTGGTCGAAATAAAAAGCTTTAAAAGTATATATTTAGAATATGAGACCATGTAAAAAATATTATACTGCCACCAATCACTGAAATATTTGAGTTTTGGGGGGGTTTTGTCTGGCTTTTCACTCAAGTGTGGGGGTTCTGTCCTATGCCCACGTTTTGCAAAAGTTTTTAAAAACTGCAAATTCATAACAAAAGCAATATTTTCTGTATTAATTTTAATGTTTCAGACTTTTGAAAAAAATTATTAAGCTAAAAGAACAAGGGCAAGGAAATTGGTCTATACTAACCAAAAATATTATGATAATCATAACGTTTTCAGATTTAGCAGGCACTCTAACCACGCATACTTGTGCACAATAGACTCACTTTCAGCATTGCCAACTTAGATATTTTATATCTCAGTTTAGATATTTTATTAATGAAGCTCAGATATATTTAGATTTTTTTGAAAAATCTTGATGTTTTTAGATATTTAGACAGTGTGGCACTCGCTTGCTGTGCTGCCATTTGTTTCTCTACTTTCAATAACTTACGAGTAAAACAGTGAGAAAAACAAAAATAAAGAGTATGACCGTCAAAAATCTTTGCAGATTGCTAGCTAGCTAGCTAGATAGATATATAATGTTGGTATTTTAGATCTTAGAAGATTGTATAGCACCAATATCATGATTAGGTTATGAATGCTGGCATAAAAAACTAGTTTTTCAAAATTATGATTTCACCTGGGCTTAGTTGATGGCAGCCATATTTTGTTTTACTGTTTAAAAAAAACACTTTATTTTCAGGATAATATCAGTCTTATATCAATTTTAAATCTGTCCCAAATGTAATAGATTTGGGTTAAAATCTTTGGTTAAGATTCATTTTTCTTAACCTTGCAGTTCTCCTAGAACTTCTTTTTTCAATTGTAGGTGCTTTCAATCCATTAGACCCAAGAACCTTCTGGAAATTTGTTAGTTTTCTGAAAAAAGGTTATACAGGGCACTTACTTTCTGACATTTTTACCGAGGTTCGGCTTACATGAATTATCTTTAGTTTTTTTTAACCGTATTTAGACATAAATTCAAAACTTAATATTTCTCAAAAATGAAAAATTTCCCAATGAAATGAAGGTCATAATCATTCAAAACCTCAAAATTAAAAAAAAATATTTTATATTTTCACTTTACAGTCCTTAAATTGTTGGTACTATTTTTTATATTTTGATATAGCATGCAGTCAAGGCTTAATAATATGTAGTGTATTTTTAGATAATTTCTAGATAATTTCCTGGAACATCTAAATATTTTTGGATATTTCTTAGATAATCTGGAACTAGATATTTTGGAATTTCTTTTGCCTCAATTTTTTATATTAAATTTTTTAACAAGTTGGCAAAGCTGTTATCATGCTTTAATGATAGTGTTTCTGCAATTTCTGAATGTTTACATAATTTTGCAATCCTCACAACTCAAAATAGCATCAACTGATACAGAAATTTTAAAAGAATGTGTGGACTTGAATGTGGCACAGAAATTAAAGTTAATTGAACATTTTCAGCAGTTCAGAACTATCATAGTTAAGAAACATCAGAGTGGCAAACAACTAAAGCTGGACTATTTCTTTTTATAAGATTTATCGCTTGTTCTGTATTATGATTCAATAAATTTATATTCATATTGCATTAAAATATTTGAAAGGTAGTTAATAAGAAGGGAGGAAAGAAAGGTTTACTGAAGGGTTAGGAAGAGAAAAGAAAGGTAGATAGTTTAATAAGAGGACTGGGTGGGAGGGGGCAGAAAAAAGCTAGTTTAATAAGAGGATAGAAAGGGAGAGGGGAGAAAAAAGAAAGTCAGTTTATTGAGAGGGTAGGAAGATTTTTGCATATGAAACTAATCCATGTTTGTATAACATTTAGATAAAAATCATGGATGGGCCACAAAGATTGGAAGGGATAAGGGAGAGGTTGAGAAGATACAGGCATAGCACGAGAGAAGAGCAGAGGCATAAGATAAAATGATAATCTTTGTAGTCAACACTCATGGAATTTCCATGGGTTTATCTAGTATGAATTAGGAAAATAAGTATGTGTGTGAACTCAAAAATGAAATTGACAAAAACACAAGACAGTGATATTAATAGGTTTTCATAGTTTTATTCAATGGAGAAACAAAAATAAATTTGGAAAGTATGTGTTCAAAAAAGTCAAAATGAAAAACAAATTCTGTTCTTTCAGTCCGTAACATAGGAAATTTTTAAAAGAACATTCAGTACCTAACTTAAATGTCTGCTCTTTTATTTTAATTAGAATAATCAAATAAAACCAGTGTTTTCTTATGTTAGCAACCTTTTCCTGTGTCTCCAGGTTTTCTACCTTCAAAGCCATGGATTTTACTTTAGACTTGGGGCATAGTAAGATACCCATATTAGTGTGACCAACTTCTTTCTTCTCTGTCCTTTCTTATCGTGGTTCAGTCTCAACTGTCTTAACCCTCAATTTACTGCCCACTTTTACTTATTATTCTCACTGGTCAAGTTTATGTGACTCAGTATTTTGATTATCTTCTCTCTCTGATGCAGAACATCTATTAGAGCCCTTGTCTTAAATTGTTGTGCAGTCTAATTTTGAAGAGAAAAATGTATTCTTGTTATTCCTAGATTAATTTATAAGACAACCTAATAACAAAATATTCACCAAGTGAATCAAATAGTCACAAATCCTGTGAAATAATTTTGAAGTGAATCCTATAATTGACTTCAAATTTGAAGTAAAAAGAAGCTGTGGACCATGATGGATAGGGTTGTGCCAAAAGTAATTGTCTAACTTAGAACTATGAGATTAGAGGAATTGGATATTTGAAGAAATGTTGAGACTGTCTTGACCAATCATAATCTCAGAACACACTAGCCTGAATGTCATGAAACAGAATGTTGAAATCCCAAAAAACAAATACTGGATGGTGCTTTGCTTGATACTGTATTAAAAAAAAACACTTTAATTTTTAACTCTGAAGATACTTGCTTGGTTTTGTTTATTTTCTAAAATTAGTCTGATGAGGGTTGTAGATTTACATTAATGAATTTATTATATAAAAACATATCAGTGAATTCATGTGTATATTTTTAAAGATTATCAAATAATTGAATTTAAAAATATTTTTAAAATCCATTTTTAAATATTTATGTTAATCCAAATACCTGAAATGTTTTTATATAATAAATTCATTTTATTGTGAATATTTAATCTACGAAAGATTCTTTTTTTTTTTCATGAACCATAAATGTACAATATATTTCAAATAAAACTAAAAACTTGTTAAATAAAAATAAATTTATTATATAAAAACAAAATTTCAAGTATTTGGATTAATATAAATGTTAAAAAAAGGATTTCAAAATATTTGTGAAAATTGATTCAATTCTTTGATAATCTTAAATATTCATGTTAATTCACTGAAATGTTTTTATATAAATTCATAACCTTCATCGGACTAATTTTAGAAAATAAACAAAAACCTGGTGAACGGGTGTTAGTATCTTCAGAATTGAAAATTAACTGGTGTTTTCTTTTTTAATACAGTATCTAACAAAGGACCATTCAGTATTTCAAGTTATCTACCTTTGTTTTTAAGCTTTCAACATTCAGTTTTATGGCATTCGGGTTAGTGTGTTTAGGGATGATGACCAATGACAGTCTAGAGAAATAATTCATTATTATTGGAAGTTTTTGAGCCATTTACAGCAAGTGTGTCTACACAAAAGGTTAGACTAATTTTCAAGTATGATTTCAAATTTGGATATAAGCTGTTCAAGCTTCTAATAACACCAACAAAGAATTTGGAGTGAACACTACTATGGTGCAATAGGTTTTGGGCTGGAAACATGGGTACCAATAATAAACCTTGAGAGGCCAAAACCTCTTCTTAATGATCAACACCAGAGGCCAACAAACCACATTTTAGGACTTCAACAGCAACCATATCAGATCATCCCAAGGTGATAGGAAAGATTAAAACCTTGGAAAAATGGGTTCCCCATGAACTGAATGAAATGCTCCATGACAGTATTAGACTGAACACCTTACAACTGGCTGTGTCTAAGCTTAAATTTGAATATGAAGTCTTGCAGCATCCTCCATATTCACAGGATGTTTCTCCTACAAAATATATTTTCAAGCATTTAGAACTTTATATCCAAAATAAAAGGTTCAATAATATGGGGGCCATAATTCGGGCTTTTACTGAATTTGTGACAACTAAACCTAAAGATTTTTCTAGAGAGGGCATATTAGCATCAGAGGAACGTTGGAAAAATATTATTGCTTGAAATGAGTCATATTTTGATTAAATATTTACCATTTTTATTGTCTGTATCATTCATCTTACTATTTAAAAAAAACATGTTACAAGCTACACATATTTTACAAAAATAGGACTTCTCTCTGATGTGTGTTTGCATATGTCCTTTTAAATCTGATAAACTAGCAAATGCACATACTTCACAAGAATATGGTTTCTCTTCAGTATGTAATTACATGTGTAATTTTAACATTTCACTTCAGTGTATCTTTAATTCAAAATGATAATCCACACACTTTAAAAGTAAAGATTTTCTCCTCAGTGTGTTTGCATGTATTTTTAAAAAATGTAAACTATTGGAAAATGCAGATTGACATATTTTACAATAGGGTTTCTATCCGATGTGTTTGCATATGTTTCTTTAAATTTGAACTAAAAGAAAATACTGATGTGCACATTTCACAAGAATATGGTTTTTCTCCAGTGTGTGTTCGCATGTGCATTGTTAAAATTGATTTTCTTGAAAATTCAGATCCACAAACTTCACAAGTGAATGGTTTCTCCCCAGTGTGTGTTCGCATGTGTATATTTAAAGTTGATTTCATTGAAAATGCAGATCCACACACTTCACAAGTAAATGGTTTCTCTCCAGTATGAGTTCGCATGTGTTTTTTTAAATCTGACTTCCTTGCGAATGCAGATCTACACACCTCACAAGTAAATGGTTTCTCTCCAGTGTGTATTCGCATGTGTATTTTTACATTTCCTTTTATTGAAAATGCTGATCCACACACTTCACAAGTAAATGGTTTCTCCCCAGTGTGTGTTTGCATGTGGTTTTTTAAATGTGAACTTTCTGAAAATGCTGATCCACATATTTTACAAGAATAAGGTTTCTCTCCGGTGTGTGTTCGCATATGTCTCTTTAAGTCTGATATCCTTGCAAATGCAGAGCTGCATACTTCACAAAAATATGATTTCTCTCTAGTATGTGATTGTATATGTATTTTTAAAGATGTACTATGAGCAAATGTTGATGGGCACATTTCGCAAGAATATGGTTTCTCGCCTGTGTGTGTTCGCATGTGTACTTTTAATTGTGATTTCGTTGAAAATGTTGATCCACACACTTCACAAGTAAATGGCTTTTCTCCAGTGTGTGTTTGCATATGTATTTTTACACTGGCTTTCCTTGAAAATTCAGATCCACATATTTTACAATGAGGTTTGCCTTCAGTGTGTTTTCGCATATGTCTTGTTACATCTGATTTTCTTGTAAATGTAGACCCACATACTACACAAGAATATGGTTTCTCCTTTGTATGTGATTGCATGTGTAATTTTAAATGGGAACTACAAGTAAATGAGTTTTCTCCAGTGTATTTTTTAATATGTACTTTTAAATGTGTATCCTGTGAGAATGATGATCCACACACCTCACCGGAATAAAATTTTTCTCTAGTGTAGATTTGCATGTTTTTGAATTCTGTGAAAACACGGATCTCCTCACATCACAAGACTACGATTGTCTAATGTGTTGTATTTAGATGCATTCTTTCTGAAAATGCAGATGAACACAATTCACCAAGAAAATGGTTCATATTTAAAGATTGTTTTCATGGATGTCTTTGAAGAGAAATAATTTTTAACAACATATTGACACTTTGCTTTCTCTCCTGCAGTCAGTATCTGTAAATGAAGAAAAGTTATTAATTGGTAGGCTTGTGTGCAGCTATAAAATTATATTGACAAGAAATAAAGAACAGTCTACTACCAATATGATGAGTAAAGTGAGAAAAATTGTTTATAATTAGATATTCAGCAAAGTAGATAATGAAACATCCAATCAAATCCTTTTAGATCTTTAAAAAGGAAATACCAATTAGTTCAACAGATTCATTAAAAAGGTAATTATTCGATGTTAATTCATCCAAATTGTTTTTTAAATTTGTTGTTTAGTACAGGGGTTGACAAACTATGGCTGGCCTGCAGCCTCATTTCATTCGGTCTGCGGACTTAATATGTGATGTTGCATACAGAAATTCTTTGTTTTCCATGTCTATATTAGGCTAGTGAACAATAAAATTCAGTATCGAAAAATAGAGCAAATGTCTTATTTTTGCAGTTGCCTCAAACGAATAGATGTTTAACACTATACATTCCTGCTTTTGTATTAATATACAGAGTGCGTCATAAAGATTTACCCATCAGTTTTTCCAATTTATTTAAAGTTGAATAGAGGCACATGCATAGTACAAAGCACATATATTTCACTGTCTATACTGAGTCCATACAAACAGTTATCTTTTGATCATGGCCTTTAGATGAGAGGTAACTGACTTACATAAAGGCCACACCATTTCTTCATCTAAATTGGACCAGAATTTGACAAACATCAGTCTCTAAAATGGACCAGATGGCAAAATCCATGAAATTGATGTCTGGGCTACATGTTCTTGTCCCGGAATCTGCTGAAATGCTCTTTGCACCATGCCTGAGTGATATTTGATGTGCAGGTGCACTGTCTTGATCGAAGATGTAGCACTCTCCAAAGGCTTCAGTGACCCAAGGTAACATCTTTTCTTTAAACATTTGAAGATAAACTTGACAACAAAGGAGACTTTGTCCCATCTGATGCAACTGCGGCCCACACCATCACCCCAGCAGGGTTCTGGCAACAAAAATGGGCTCTGCTGCCTTCAGAAAGGTCACCAGCATTGGCTGCATAAACCCTATCATTTTTGGAGTTCGTCACAGCCTGCACAGTGAAAATCTTCTCACAAGACCAGATGAAGACTTTGTCAGCAGCCCTCCCAATTTCCTCCAAAATTTTCTTCCCTCTGTTGAGTCATTTTTGATTTGAGGCTGCTGAAATCAAGTGTTGACGTTGCATTTTATATGCCTTCAGCTCTAAATCCTCCTTCGCAATCCTATTCAATGACTTTTCCGACGATCTCAGCTCTTTCATAGTTTTCTTCATGCTCCTGCAATGATTTCTTCTTACTTGCTTCTCCACAGCTTCAGCAACCCTCTGGTGCTGACAACCCTCTGGTGCTGACCAAGTGATTTCTTGCTTAGGGTTGTGCCAGTCTCATGAAAAGGTTTCATGACGTATGGTCAAATCCAGCTCTTTCATCACTTGATTGTTGTTTAGTGATGGATAAATCTTTATGGAGCACTCTGCACATCAAATTTGAACCACAATTTGACAATATGTTGTTCCCCATTTAATAGTTCTCATTGACTGATAGTATGTGGAAATTTTTGTAGGTATATACTCCTACAATGAAAAATATTAAAGTAATTAAAAACAATATACTTGTATGATCATAGTTTCATTTTTATTCACCTTGGCCTTCGAGACATGAAAATATTATAATCCAGCCTGCCTCCCAATATGTTTGCCAACCCCTGGTGTATATAAGCAAATAATTTAAAAATTGATTTTCTGATATAAAAATCCACATGTGAAAAATAAAAATAAACAAAAATATATCTAAGTTAATAAAGTATTTTGTTTTACTGGTCAAGCAATCAGCAAGATTGGAGATTTATAAGAAAAGAGTGTTTAGAAAAGGATTTAACAAGTAAAAGAATAATTAGTGGGAAATCTCTGAATACTCACCCACAATTTATCTGCTTTTGCAAAGGAGACAGATTCCTGTAAGAAATAAAATATATCAAGTGTTATTGATTTAAAAAGACCAGAGAAATAATTTGTTTGTGTAGGGAAGAACTTTTAACATTATTTTTGCATGTTATTCAACTTAAATAAACTACTATCTTCACTTCTTAAGCTGTTTGCTTATTGTTTATTTCTGTGGACTCCTTGTGGTGCACAGGGCCATAACCACACCATGCTATTAAACTCAGTTCTGGGTAACTCCCCTCAGCTGGGCCCATGTCAGCTAGGCCATCTTTAAATCACTCTAGACTGATCTTCCCCAGATCGGCTTTGGCCTCCCAAATCTTCTCTTCCCTGTGGATTCCAGTCCAGTGCCTGCCTTGTGACATTGTCAGCTGGTTTACGTAGGGTGTGTCCAATCCCTCCCAACTTTTGCTTCTCATGTCCTGGTTGATGGGGTTCTGATTAGATCTCTCCCACAGGTTAGGATTGGAAATCTTCTAAGGCCAGCTGATAGTAAGGAAGTATCGTAGGTATCTGTTGATAAAAGCTTGGTGCTTGTTTGTAATTGTGTCAGTCACTCACCTTGTCTCAGATCCATACAGGAGAACTGCTTTCATATTGGTGTTGAGGATTCTGGGATACAAATATTTCTAAATTCTGAGAATGGAGTCATTGTTGAGGTGCAGGTGTCTTAATGGCTAATGGTACAGAGAATGGAATTGACAATCTGAATTCAAACTCTGTCTGGGACAGTTTCCATTCATGCCTTTGGGAAAGGCATACATGCACTTCTCCCTCTAGCTATGTGCAATAGATTGTTTCCTATTCTGAATTGTGATTAGTGTTACAAATCCATGGCCCATAATTTCCCCCTGACAATAGTAATAACTAAAATATATAAAATATTTTTTACTGATTCATAAAGAGAGTATTTGTTAAGGAAGAGGGGTTTATAGGTTGTTCCCATTCATGCATTGTAATGTTTGT
The DNA here is from genome assembly GCA_006491835.1 of Architeuthis dux. NCBI lineage: Eukaryota > Metazoa > Mollusca > Cephalopoda > Oegopsida > Architeuthidae > Architeuthis > Architeuthis dux. The sequence goes on along the minus strand of VCCN01006885.1, from coordinate 4,385,288 downwards.
AACAAGCCATCATTAATCATTTCCTTTAACAATCATAATAAATAAAATATCTAAAATGTTTTTTTTTTACTGATTCATAGAGAGTAAAGGGAGCAATTGTTTAGGGGGGGGGTGGCAACAGGCCTTCTCACTGAGGGCAAGGACATTGAAAGTTGGAACCTGATAGTCAAATGATAATGGTGCATTACAATTGTTTTATGTAACCCAAACTATGTTACCATATTTTTAAAAAAGACTATTATTATTTGCTGGTACGCATTCCATCGTGTCATCCATCTCTGTCAACAGTCAAGTGCACCATCTGACATCTAGATAATACAGTGGGTTGTACTTGTTTATACTACAAATGGCAGGTGGAATGTCTATTGTGTAACAGGGTTGCCTCTAAGATATATACCGAATATAACCTTTGTCCTCCCAGGAATATATGCTCTACCCCCCCTCCCCAGAAAAAAACGTAATGTCACATTTATCAAAATATTTTTGTCATTTTCTATGTTATTTTGTCTCCTATGATTAAAACAGCAGAGAGAAAAAGAAAATGTAAAAATATATGACATCTAAAATTCTTATATTTTTAGTTTTGACTTAATTTGAGGGAATGTCTACATGAATGTTTTAAAATGTAGTTTTATTTTATTATAAGGGTTATATTTGATGTAACACCAGTTCTTGTATTATAGCTGACCGGGAGAAAAGTCACAGAAAAAGTCACAATTTTGGCAAGGGAAAAGTCACAGTTTGGGCTTCTGGATAAGAAAAAAGTATTATTTAATTTATAGTAATAAAATAAGTAATATTGATAAAGTATATGTCGACAATAAAAGTCACATTTAATTTATAGCAATAAAATAAGTAATATTTTTTAATCTTTCTAACTGACATAAAGGTCTTGTAGACACTGACAACACAATTTAGATAGGTCATCAGATGTTAACAAAAAAAATCATGTTTCATTCAATACTATTAGACAAAGTAAGGTAATAAAATAAAGACATTTATATCTGTCATTTATTGGCAATACATGATGTACACATTGATATAACAACTTACATAATGGCAGGGCATTGCATATGTTTCAAAATTGAATAGAGAAGTGCCTGTCCATATATCTATGTCTGTCTGTATGATTAGGGTTAAAAGTCACAGAAAAAAATGTCAAAATTCTATCTAAGAAAAAAAGTCATATTTAGTTTGCTGGCGCCGGGCAAATATAGGTTCTCAACTAATAAATGTC
>VCCN01006885.1:4350938-4362474 GCA_006491835.1 Architeuthis dux | reverse complement strand
CCCCAAATTCTGTAAAACAACTGTAACTGATCGCACGGGACCTAAGTGATGTAAGATGAACAATCAGCAAGGTGTAGGCTACCATAGCAGAATCTTGTTGTATCCCATACAGCAATAGTGTGTATTAATGGTTCAGGTGGTAAAAGCATAAACCCCTGGCCTGTCCCATAATATATTGTTGACCTTGCTAGAAGTCCATATTCCAGCTTTTTGTCATATATATTCTTTAACCTATTTTTAGTTGAAATTTCTATATCATTGATCATAAGCTTGTCATATTCTAGAGTTTGTCACATGGGATAAAACTAGAATTGCAACTGATCTATGTATCCTCTGTGGTGAGGATCCCTTTCTTTGTTCATGAAAAATAAATAAATATTATACCCGGAAGTCAAGTAAAGCGAGTTTCAAGAGGAAAAGGGAAGAAGATGGTTGCGCTACCTCCAAGGGAAGCACATCATGATCAGTTACGCATGTTATAAAAAAGCACACAACAGAAATTATAAGTGGGGCATGGAAGTAAAAATGAGAATCCAGGTGGCTCATAATTTAGTGGCAGAAAAAAGAAAATTGCAAATGTGTCCAGTTGTTTTACCTAGACTCCAACCTTGAAAAGGGTTTGAATGCCACAAAGTCTAACAATACCAAGTAAATTAATTTACACAAAGCCAGTGCATTTGAAGAATTATGTCAGTATCTGGAAAATAACAGAGAATGTCAGTATTCATCACAATAAATCACTTCTCTGCACAATGACTCTCTTTAGAAGACCTCTTTGGAGACAATCTTATTTTAACTGGAAAGCAAGGGAAAGAATTTGTATTTAGTTTTCATGATACTAATCACAAGATTTTCCATAAAAAATGGGAATCAGATCAAACGCGTGATTATAAATCCTCCATTATTGAAATGGCTGCTTCTATTATTTGAGATGATATCAGAACCAAAGTTTATAACTGATCAGAATACCCAAATATTACTGATCTCAGTGAGAGTGATGCAATGGTTCCAGAATCATTGGTGAGTCTATTGCAAGGTGCTATCAAAAGATCCTGCCCCTTCCAGCACTGATTGAAAAATAACAGCAATTGCACATAGTATTACATCAGCGTGCCGACCAAGATCATTCATTTCTCCAATTTTACTCTCCATCACCACATATCCACAGGAAATCTCTTGATAACATCTGGTCAACCAAATTCATCCTTTCAGCATTGAGGACAACCCATCCTGGAGTGGTTTGATGCAGGCAGCTGTGGGGGGAGAGGATCAGCAGGATAGTTATCCTACCTTTTATTAAAATAGACCTATCAAATCTCAGCACAATTTACTCTGCACTATCTTTTGTACAGTCACTTTCTGAGAAGCATTATCTTGGATGCTGTTCTGTCACTTTTGACCAACCACTATATATAAAGGCTACAAAGATAGTTGAGTCATCATCAAATCTCAGTAAAGTATTTCTTTGACAGAGTTCTGAATTTGATTGCTTGTGGCTGCAAAACAGGTTGTCTGAAATCTTGAGATTGACGAAAAGCTGGATTACATTGTTCACTGATGTGTATCCATTAAAATGGTCAGACATGTCAGAATATTTACCCAATTGTTACTGATGAAGAGGATGAGAATTAATGGCTTTTCTCAAGTTTTCACTATGGAATGCTTCTTAAACCATAATATAAATTCATTTGATCAAATTGACTATTTTCTCAACTGTATGTGTATACCAAAATCATCATGTTGTCTTTTTCTGACTGAAATTCTAAAAAATATGTTTACTACTGATGGCCATTTTGGGAGCCGTATTTGGTTTTGCAGACTAATCATGAATATGGCCCCAATATAATGGGGTGAAATCGATTTCCCAACAATTGAAACATAGGAATTTACACCAAAATCCACTTTCTATCTGTTCTGGTTGCAAAGTTATGGCTTTCCTCACTATTTTGCACAGATACAGCAGTCATCTTGGGATCCATATCGAATTTGTGACCCTATCCTGCAAAAATATCACATCAGGGTGGGTTTTAATCAATTTTCCAACCTCTAAAACATAGAAATAGACCCCAAAACCATATTCATATGTTTGGTTGCAATTTTATGACTTTCAATATTTTGTCTAAATACGACGGCCATCTAGAACACCATGTTGGATTTCTCAGGAAGCTCCATTGGGATTCCAGGGGATTTTTAGTTTAGTGTTTCTGGTGTCATGTTGCAACTATCCTGCAAAAATCAGCTTGTTTAAATTAATTCTAAAGTTGACCATAGTATTTATGCTAAAGTTCTTGGACTAACTATTTTTTTACATAAATGATGTGAAATTTTGTTATTAAAAATTAACAATGTCGAATAATTAAATAATCATATATGATGAAAAAATAATGAATATCGGATAAAAGCACATTACAAGTTTAGTTTTCTCTTGGTAAAAATAATTTCCTTTAAAACAGGTGTTATTTACAATATAGAAGACGATTGAAAACTCATGAATGGACACCTCATATGTTCAAGTGAAAATCTTCTGCATATTGTATTAGGAGAGTGCAAAAGTTTCCAGCAAAAAATTGGTTTTGTATTCAGTCTCTTGTTTTGAAAAAAGAGCTCTGAAAACATTTGCACACACCTAATAAAACTTTTTATAAAGTTTGTCAATGTTTATTAACACTGGGGAAATAAGTATTTTTAACTGTTTTGACATCCATCCTATGAAGTGGGGGAACTTTATTTTCGGCTGTCTACACCTACAATTTGTCAAACATTTGTGAAGATCTGTGAAAATGCAAATACAAGCATATTGCAAGGATACGGTTTCTTCCAAGAGCATTTGTGTATTTTAATATAAGATATTCTATATGTGTGTAACATACCAGATAAGGATATCATAGATAAGGATATCTAAAAGTGAAGATACAATACTCCTTCATTTACACAATGAATGTAAACAAGAATTTTCCACTATTACATAGTTAAGTTTTAGTACTTAGTAAATACTCGCAAAAATCATTTTTATTAATTTTTTTGATGTTCTATTGTTTAGCAAAAATATAGCAAAAACATATAGCAAAAACATATTCAAAAAATCTTTATCCATTCCTAAAAATGAGTTTAGCTATCATATTTTACATCCGTATAAGCAAGGATTACCAAAAATGACTTACTTCCGAAAAACCACTATGTATAATTCCCCCTACTGAAAACTACTACACTTGCCACATACATAATAAATCTTAAAATAATGGGCTATCAATTGGTGGAAACCACATGTTTCTATCTTCATTAGTTTCTGAGTTATTAAGCTTCAAAAAGCGTAACGAACGGGCTGGGTGGGATCGTCTTTTTAAAATCTAAATGAATCTTCACATGTTATTGAATGGTGAAAACTGCATGCTTCTATCTTTAATAGTTTCCGATATATGGGGTAGTTCAGTGACCAATACAGTTGATAAGAGCAACCTCGCCTATAGCTCAGTCACAATGATATACAAAAATATTTTTCAATTATAGCCAGGCAAAATTTATATTTTAATTGTCTCAAATTTGATGGAAATTATATTGTTTTCTTATTATAAATGTATATGTATGGACATGGAAAGAAGTTGGAACTGTATTAAAAATTTATGTGTACCCTATGAAAATTCATTTTTTAATTGTACTTTAACTCATATTTTGTACATTTAGCCACTAATCTTTAATAATTTGATATTTAATTGAGTTTATAGAAATACAGAACTACATTCATACATTTAAATATTTCATCTTTTTTCAAATACTAAAGATGCTTTTATTTTTGTTGTTTTTACAGATGTTTTGGTATGAAAAGAAAATTTATGCTTAGTATTTCAAATTCATTTTTAAACATTGTGAATTTGGATAAAAATGTTATTATGACCTTACGGAAAAAGCATGGCAAAATTTGTTAAAGAAAAAAATTATTCCTGCAAAACATGTGGATATTCTTTTGTCATGAGTTCAGCATTAAAAAGACACATGAGAAAACACACTGGAGAGAAATCATATTCCTGTGATATATGCGGTTCTTGTTTTGCACAGAAATCACATTTGGTGCAACATACACAGACACACACTGGAGAGAAACCATATTCTTGTGAAGTATGTGGATCTTCCTTTTCACGGAAGTCAATTTTGGTGCAGCATATGCATACACACACTGGAGAAAAACCATATTCTTGTGATATTTGTGCATCTTCATTTTCAAAGAAATCACATTTGGTCCAACATAAACGAAACCACACTGGAGAGAAACCATATTCTTGTGAAGTGTGTGGATCTTGCTTTTCACGGAAGTCAGTTTTGAAGAAACATATGTGTACACACACTGGTGAGAAACCATACTTTTGTGATGTGTGTGGATTTTCCTTTTCACAGAGCTCGGAGCTGGTGCAACATATGCGAACACACACGGGAGAAAAACCATATACTTGTGAAGTGTGTGGATCTTCCTTTTCACAGAGATCATCTTTGGTGCAACATATACGAACACACACTGGAGAGAAACCATACTGTTGTGAAGTTTGTGGATCTTCTTTTGCACAGAAGTCATCTTTGGTGCAGCATATGCGAACACATACTGGAGAGAAGCCATATTCTTGTGAAGTGTGTAGATTTCCCTTTTCACAGAAATCAGATTTGGTGAAGCATATGCGAACTCACACTGGGGAGAAACCATATTCTTGTGATGTGTGTGGCTCTTCCTTTTCACAGAAGTCATATTTAGTGCACCACATTCGAACACACACTGGAGAGAAACCATATTCTTGTAAAATGTGTGAATGTGCTTTTTCACGGAAGTCAGATTTGGGGCGGCATATGTATATGCACACTGGGAAGAAACCATATTCCTGTGAGGTGTGTGGATCTGAGTTTTCAATGAATCTACATTTAAAAATGCACCTGCGAACACATACTGGGGAGAAACCATATTCTTGTGACATATGTGGATCTACATTCTCACAGAAATCAAACTTGTTGCGACATACTCAAACACACACTGGAGAGAAACCTTTTTCCTGTGAAACATGTGGCTCTTCATTTCCAGATAAATCATCTTTGATAAAACATATGCGAACACACACTGGTGATAAACCTTATTCTTGTGAAATCTGTGGATCTTCATTTTCAGAGAAATCTAATTTGGTCCGACACATTCGAACACACACTGGAGAGAGACCACATTCTTGTGAAGTCTGTGGATCTTCCTTTTCACGGAAGTCAATTTTGGTGCAGCATATGCATACACACACTGGAGAGAGACCACATTCTTGTGAAGTCTGTGAATCTTCCTTTTCACGGAAGTCAATTTTGGTGCAGCATATGCGTACACACACCGGAGAGAAACCATATTCTTGTGATGTGTGCAGAACTTCCTTTTCACAGAAATCACATTTGGTGCAGCATATACAAACACATACTTGAGAGAACCATATTCTTGTAAACTGTATAGCCCTGCATTTTCAGACTAGTCATATACCTGTGAAGTGTGAAGATCACAATGACATAAACATCACGGTTGTAGACTATTGGATATCTATGATGCTTAGAGCACTACTATCAGCAGCACAACAAAAGAGGACATCAAAACTACCACCACATTCTGTCTACAGTTACAACTAATATTACTAGCATTTGAGGAAAACAAGGGGTTTTCCCTGGAAATAGACAATGTAACTACAGTTAAACAAAACAACATATTGGCAAAGAGGATTGGGTGACACTGCATAAACATTGTTAAGTCATCAAAACTCTTAACTATTTAAAAACACATGAGGACTTGCTTGTGTATCAAATGTATCATTACTGTAAACAAAACAAAATTATTTCCTTGTGATATGAAACAAGACACAAACTCAACACCAATTAAATAAAAGTTTTCAATAAACTTTTTATTAATACCTTTTGTTTCATTTATTAATTTCTTTTCAATTCTAAACAGGTAAAGAACGAAAATGTCGCTGAACGTGATAAGTAGCATATGTGTGTGTGCAGTGGCGGACCTACATATTGGGGGCCTTCTCAACCAGCGACAATAAGGCAACAACCAACAAGGTCCGACAGGCCTTGCAAGGACCCTCGAGGCTCAAAGTATGGAAACCAGGGGTAATGTTGTGGAGTCCTTGAAAATGGCGCCATGCAGTGAGCCCCTTCCCACCATTTCTTTAACAAATGATAGCAGAAGATAATCTTCAAATACATCAAAACCAGATGTTTGGAGTTTCTTACTTGTTTTGTTGAAATGCTCCAGCACTTCTCCCTTCTGTGACTGTTAAAATAGCATATTCCAGGTTTACTAACTTGTGGTATAAATTCTTTGCATCTCATTTACATTCAGGCTTCTGTTCTGAGTCTTCAAAATATGTCTGAGCATTTGAAAAATACATGTATACCCATTCTTTATTGCACAAACTGCTTCATAGTGTGCAGACCATCTAGTTACATTTAAGCTCTTTGGAGAAAAATCTAGATTGCCCTGTGTGTTCAAAATCCCCCATCTTCGTGGAGATCCAGTAACGAAAACATACAGCTGCTGCAAAATGCGAAATAGTCAACAACTTCAGGTACAGTAGACACTGCCTTTTTTTCCAATGATGTTCAATGAATGGGCTGCACATGGTACATAATCTGCATTCTTGGAGCCCTTCATGTTAGATGCCTTATTGTAGGACTGACCATGGATATTTTCAAGTGAAAGCTTATGTACACCCAGGACTTGTATTTTGTTGAACAAGGTTGTGGATGAATGGTTTTCCTGTTGGTAAAAATGTTAAAAATCTCTCACATGCTTTTCCATTATAGCAGTATCGAAGCACACTTACCAGCTGGTCAACATGTCAGGCATAGAGTCGACAATAATAGAAGTGCTACATAGATAGATACATATAAATCTAAGAACACATGAATAACTTAAACCCAACAATAAACCAGTGTTGTGGGTAGCAGTGATTAAAAAAACAGAATTTCTGACATAAAAGTATTTTTATTGTTGTTAACCTGCCTTTTTTATTCTTGATACTGACTTGAATATACGAGGGCTGTCCAAAAAGAAACCGAACTTTAAAACAGTGCACCAATGAGACATTTCAGAGTGCTAACTACTATTATGTTGTGTAGCAGTGACTTTGACTGTATGAAAAAACTGCATCACGCCACTTTGGCTAGTATTTGAGCTACATGTGCTAGAATGAACGTGTGTGTACAGCATTTGGCATTTTTTCTTTCCAAGTCAATGTACGACAATCACGTTAAAAAAACTCCATTTTGTCATTCGTCTGTGAAGTTTTCGAAAAGGTAAGAATCTGTAAAAGTCAGGCGATGATTTCTATGGATCATAGAATGCAGTTTCTCAATGTAAATCCTTGTCCATTGACTTGGAAAGAAAACGCCAAATGCACTACACACATTCTAGCATGTGTAACTCAAATACTAACCAACATGGCGTGATGCAGTTTTTTATACAAAAGTCTCATTGGTGTGCTGTTTTTAAAGTTTGGTTTCTTTTTGGACAGCCCTCGTTTATGTGTCTTATCTCGTTCAGTAGCTATGCCACCCTGTTACTTTTACTAATCTATTTTCAAACTACTCCTCTAGTGTAGGATGCTAGATTAGGCAGATGCTTAGATGTATCAAAAGTCATTACCACATGAGCATCCATTAGAACTGGGGTTGGCAACCCTTTTCCTCAGCAGGCCAGATCTCATATTAATGAGTGGACGGTCTGCTAGATAAATGCCATAAAAAGTCTGAAATATGGGATTTAGTCATTTAAATACATCTAGTTATTTGGCTCAAATCAATGAATAATGCATGCTAGGAAATCATTTGTTCTTAACTAACGATGCCAATTGTTAACCAATGAACTCAAGTTGGTCGTAATTTATTTCAATTAAGTCATCTTTTTAATATATTAAAAGGACTCAAAGAATCTTCATGGGCTGGATGTAGCCCACGGGCCATAGGTTGCCTACCCCTGCACCAGACTCTAATCACTGCTTTGTGAATTTAAAAATGTAGATGGAAATTCACACACAACCTTCCACAACTGTCAAAAAGATTGTTTTACTATTGCTACTGTAGTAGCAATAGTCTGAAGTCTAAAATAAAGTATTTTTAATCATTGCTACCCACAACAGACCGGTTTAAACAATGTTGCTGGGTTCAGGTGAATCATGTTAGACAGAGTAAAAGGCCCAACCATCTGAGCATCTGCCTAATCTAAGTTTTTGAAGCTGAAATTGGAACTTTGGGACATGAAACAACAATTCTAAAAATTACCAGAAGTCACATGATTGATGGCGTCTTAAAAGGGGCCTAAATCTTTTTTTTAAGTCAGAATCAGATACAAATTGCATATCTGAATATAGTGAAATAAGACATATCAAATGTTGTATAGTTTGACAAAATATAGCAGAATTTCTATTTTTAGATTACGGCGTAATCATTTTTATGTCTTGCTACTTAAAGTTTGCTCTAGCAAAACTGCAAGTTACTGAGATCCTGATGCTGAATGAAAACAAAATGTTTTGCAAGTCTTTTCTACCAAGAACCCGAATTATCCATGATAATTCTGCTTTCGTTCTTTTAGAAGAAATAAAGAACATAGGCGATGAACAGGGGTTGTTAATACGTGCCAATGAGCATATATCAAGAAGAAAAGAAGAAAATAATCCAAGAATTCTATAGCTTTCTTCCCAGCTGGAAAATACTGGGGAATCCTACGCAATTGTAGCAGTTTCATGGATGATGATTTAGCTAGATCATTTGGTAGAATGGTCCGACGACAGTTGCAGATATCAGCGGAATGAGGGAAACAATGGCCTTTAACTTCGAACAAACCGATAGAAATTCAAGACTGTGAGCCACTGCAGAGTCTATACAATGTCATCTATTATACTATGTATGGTTTTGCTGAGAAGAATGAATATGGTTATGCTAAAACAAATTCCCACATTAAAGCTATAAAGATTTGGTCGCTAGCAAGTGTAAGATGAAAAGGAAATAAAGTGGGTGTAAGATACATAGGAATACATATGATGGGAGAGTAAGTAGTAATATTAAAACATCTATAATAATTATGATACAGTAGTAGTAACTAGTTGTATTAAATAGTAGTCTATGTGTAAAGGAGGGAGGAAGACAGACCTAAACGGAGGAACCCTTTGTTCATCACATGATGTAAAACAAGGTCTCCGATTGGCTGAAATGGTTTTGACGTCACTGATAGGATTTGAGGAAGAAACAATCGCCATTTTTACTATTTCAAATGACCCGCATAAAATCTATTGATTTTAGCGGACATTTTGAACAAAGTAAGAAAACATGTGGTAGACACAATAGTGAAAATATTCTGATCAAACATAGAACAAATAATGATGAAGACAAATGCGATATTTGTCGACATACAAATAAACATGACATTTAATAAATTGTGCATATAACAATTGGGTACATAACGAACATTGAGACATGTAAAAACACATTTAAAACGTTCATACGATGGGAGAGAGGGTTTGCTATGAGTAAATATACTGGAAATTAGCCACGTAAATTGTAAAAGGGAGTTTAGTAGTAAAACTATCTGATGTTACATTGGTCATTCTATCACGTGTTGCTTTTATGAACTGACAGTGTTTGGCTAGATACAGAGTCGGTTATAGTTGAACCAAAATATATGGTTATAGTTGAAATTAGATATATTGCAATCAAGACAAGAGAATGAGTGCATGTGAAGGGTTACGAAAAACCTCTCCTAGCAGTAATTGCAAACAGGGGCTATGCAACTAAGTATTAAAATATGAAATGAATGTGTCTGGATACTTTTCCCACTGTCACTTGTTTATATTTTATTCTACATTGTATGTTTGGAAATATGTATTTTTTTCTTAGTAATGCTCAATGTTATATCAAAATACACCTGTCACCTGTGTGAATTTAAAGTAAATGTGAGCATCGGAAGTATATTAAATGAATATTTTGTAAGTGTCCAAATACTTGTTTCGCCTCACTGTATATCGCTGAATATATCATGCAAGCCTAACAGACAATTATTTGGTAGGTCTGCAAATTCTTTTTGTTGAACAAGGAAATTGCCAATATTACTATTCTGTATTTCTTTAATTTTCTTTGAGGTTTTCTGATTTTGGTCTGTTCTTCTTTAAAAAAGATTTTGTGGATTCTATTTCTAAGTTACTCAACAATGACTTCTTCCATTGAAATCTCTCTTCCATTTTCCTTCCTACTATGAGGTAAAGCTACTTTCAGCAATTCCTTAAATTCTTCCTATTCCAGCTCCTTTATGAATTTTCTGACTGGGTTTCTTTTGTATCAAAAGGTCTCTGCTTTTGTTAACAAAATTCCCCTATCACACTGTTGGCTTCCATTGTATGCTTCCGAGCTGATGTCATTAATAGACTCTGTTGCCTTACTTACATTCATGAATGATGGCTGGTACTGGAGTAGAATAATAATTTCTTTTAAAAAACAGGCTTCCATCATTGCTTTGAACATCAGAAGATTATTAGGCAGCTTCCTTTCTTTAATTTCATGCGTGCTGTGGTTTGCCTTGTATGAGCCCATTCTCGTTATTTGATAGCCATACCTCAAATTACTGAGAAATAAGCCAACATTTTTATTTAACTATATTTCAAATGATATAAACTTACCTTTGAATTTTTAAGATGATTTTTCTTTTTTAAATAAACCAATCTCTTTCAAAAACAAATTTATTGCTTTATCTACAACCTAATGAGACTTTTCTCCATCAAAAATAGTCCCATCCACAGTCGATACACCACCACAAGTGTATTTTCCAGTTCTTGAATTCGTTCTGGAAGTCATTTTGAGGGATAGTGTGCAGGTCTTGTGGCGCATTTTCTTCTATCGTCTTTCCAGGGTAGATTACAGTTTTGGGAACCAAAAGATGTTGACAAGATCAAAATCTGGAGACTAGGGTGCCTGGGGGATGAGAGTTGTCTCGTGCTTCGGCAAATACTTTGTTCATCTATCAGCAGATGCAGCACAAGTATAGATTCCTACCTCTTCGGAAAATTCCTAGACAGCCAAGTTATGATTTCGAGGGATCACAGCAGGCACTTTTTCAATGTGATCATCGTCGTCGATGTGAAAGATTGTCCAGATTTGGCATCGTCTTTGGTGGATGTTCTCCCTGATTTTATATGCTGGTACCACTTGTGACATTGTGTACGGCTCAAAAATTCCTAATTATGGACTTGTTGCAACACTAGAATATTTTCCAAAACATTTTTCCTAAATTGAAACAGAAATTCACACAAACACGTTGCTCTTCAAGATCATTCATTGTTCAACTTTGGTGGTGGGCGGGGGGCAACCGCTCTGCACATACATTCACACTGGCATGTGTAGCTAAAAAACTAACCAATGTAGCTTCATGCAGCTTTTTATACAAAAGGTCTTGTTCACTTCTACATAATAGTTTAGTTACAAGCACGCTAAAACGTCCCATTGGCACGCTGTATTAAAAGTTTGGTTTCTTTATGGACAT
>VCCN01006885.1:4339998-4350424 GCA_006491835.1 Architeuthis dux | reverse complement strand
TAAATTAATCCTCATGACCTATAGAACCAATTCCAGCTTTAAAAAATTAGGTCAGGCAGTTGCTTAGATGGTTTACACTGTCTATATTAATATAATTAAAAGTTTTGAAAAATGTTTCAATTTCTTTGCATTTACCTAAAAATTAGCTTCCTTTCATATTTGTATATAGAGAGACAAATTGGAAAATTTCTTCCACTAAAAACTGAAAAGAAAATAAGAATGAAGAACTGAGACGTTTTTCAGATTATACCAGAGAAATCATTCTTTAAAATATTCCGTTGTGGAATATATCAGAGAAAGATTTTATGTTATGCTGGCAATATCTATATATGCCAATATAGTAATTCTATGGAAAACCGATGATATGGGAAAAAAAGAAAAAGCTGGACTGTTTTCTTCCTACTTATCAACACAATCTCAAACAAAATTGGAGTGAAATTATAGATTGTGTTTAAAATAACAGGCAATAATTGTCTTGAATAGTTATCTATTTACTGTTTTATGAAATCCAGGAATAATAGTAACAAGACAAAAAAAAAGGCAAAAGTAGAGGGAGAAGGCAATATAAATGTCTATTTTTTCAGTGCTGTCCAAATCTGTGTGGATAAGATGTTGACCACTTGTTAATCTGTTGTGCTGTAGGGGTGTTGCTCTGGTGAAGAAATTTCCAAATTGACGAAAAACAACAAATAAATCAGAGACTCGTTTCTTTTAATAGCTGTGGTATTTATTTCGAAAGAGCATATGCTTGCAAGTGGACTGCACAGAGAGAGAAAGGGAAAAACCCTCAACTTCAAAGTCACACCTTTCCCAAAGGTAATACACAATTTCTGTATTATTTGTTCAATTCATATTACATGAAAGCCGTTTTCTTTGTTTGGGTGTTTGTTGGTTTATGTCATGCTAAAGCAAACAGATACATAAAATTAACAAAGCTCAACCCGGATTCAAGCACGTGACCTGAAGGTGAGCAGAAAAGTGATGAATCTGCTTGAATACGGGGAGTGTTAAAGTTGAAAAGCAGATTGTTAGAATTAACTTATGTTATTATCCTGTTTATTCATAGAATACAAGCAGCTATGTGGCAGTTAAATAGTCAAATAATATTTCATTAGTTATTATTACTTGATGAATTTGACATAAATCTTTGTAGTTCTCAATGTGCATTTAAGCTTTATTTTCTTGAGATAGTTGTGTATTTCTCACTGGTGCCATTGGTGGGTGATTGAATCAAGGATGTTGAATGCTGTTTTTCAAGGCAGGTACACCTTCTCCATTTACACTCATTTGGATGAAGCTAATCTAAGCAAATATCAATACATAAACAAATTGTGTAACCAAAACATGACAGAAATAATTGCCTTCATTATTTTATATACAGAACTCCTTTTCACAAGATCAATACATAATAAAAAGTTAAAAATGTCACATTTCAAAAGGGCCAACGAGTTCAAATTAACTTGGCACCAAATTAATTCTAAATTCATTAGATCAACTCTTTGAGCAAACAACTTTCTTTACTGCCAACCTTCACAAGTGTAGGTTTTCTTTCCAATGTGTTTGCATGTGTCTTTTTAAACTTGAACTCTGTGAAAATGCGGATCCACACTGTTCACAAGTATAGGGCTTCTCCCCAGTATGTGTTTGGATGTGGCTTTTTAAATAGGAACTTTGTGAAAATGCTGATCCACACACTTCACAAGTGTAGGGTTTCTCTCCAGTGTGTGTTCGCATATGGATTTTTAAATGGTGACTGTGTGAAAATGCTGATCCACACACATGACATGTGTGAGTTTTCTCTGCAGTGTGTGTTTGCATGTGGCTTCGTAAATGAGAACTTTGTGAAAATGCTGATCTACACACTTCGCAAATGTAGGGTTTCTCCCCAGTGTGTATTCTTATGTGGCTTTTTAAACTAGAACTCTGTGAAAATGCTGATCCACACACTTCACAGGTGTAGGGTTTCTCTCCGGTGTGTGTTTGCATGTGTCTTTTTAAATGATGACTCTGTGAAAAAGCTGATCCACACACGTCACATCTGTAGGGTTTCTTTCCAGTATGTGTTTGGATGTGTCTTTTTAAATGATGACTATGTGAAAATGCTGATCCACATTCTTCACAGGTGTAAGGTTTCTCCCCAGTGTGTGTTTGCATGTGGCTTTTTAAATGATGATTCTGTGAAAATGCTGATCCACATACTTTACAAGTGTAGGGTTTCTCTCCAGTGTGTTTTTGCATGTGTCTTTTTAAAATATAACTCTGTGAAAATGCTGATCCACACACATCACATGTGTAGGTTTTGTCTCCAGTGTGTGTTTGCATGTGGCGTTGTAATTGAAAACTCTGTGAAAATGCTGATCCACACACTTCACAAGTGTAGGGTTTCTCTCCAATGTGTGTTTGCATTTATATTTTTAAATGGAACTCGCATGTGTTTTTAAAAAAATTACAAGTTGTGGGAAATCCTGATCCACAGCTGTAGAGTGTCTCACCTGTGTGTTTGCATGTGTAACACATTTGAAGCTGTTGAAACTCATGATGCATATATTTCACAAAAATGCTGATTGATTTCCCTCACAAATATAGGGTTTTTCTCTTGTGTCTATATTGCTTTGAAATCAGAATGCACTGAATATGCTGATCCACACATTTTACAAGAAAATCTGTATTTATTTGCATTTCTATTTTAAAAATTCACTGAAAATATTGATCCACACACCTCACCAGAATAGCATTAGTCACCAGTGTAAAGATGTGTTTTAAATGTTAACACTAGGAAAAAGAATAGCCACACATTTTTAACCAATATGCTTGGCTGCGTATCTTTAAAATACTGGTCCTAATATGATATTTACGTATAGCCATCAAATGATTTAATTTCTTCTCCATGAAAATTGGGATCTGTGAATGAAAAGGAGATATTATTAATGAGAACAGCATCCTTATGCATTATTTACAATTATAAATTCATCAAAACAGAATTTGTGTTTCAATAAAATTCATCAATTTCTTTTCCACAGTAATTGATATATGTGAATTAAAAAGAGGGATTATCAAAGAAAATATAAAAGGTGCATTGTTTGCAATTATTTATAACAGAATTGTAGCAAGATAGACCTCCACCCCCATCAGATTTCACAAGTCAGTAGTGATAAACAACATTGGAGGACTTTTAAAAAAAGAAAAGGTAGCAACTTAATATAGTTTTTTCTTAAGCTAAGCACTTAAGAATTAGCCTTAGAAAATTTCTATGGGCCAGTGGAGTAGCAATAAAAAAGAACAAAAAAATTAATCAGGGAAAATAAACTCTAGAACTAGTAAGATACAAACCTAAATGTAACTAAGTAAAATGGATCAAAACTCGAGCATATCCTATTGGAGACTGGGATAATATTTTGAGATGCAAAACCAAAGTCAGGATGTTTATCTAAAATACGATTCTCCAATATAATTTCTAAGATGTGAGAAAATGGGTCGACCTAATCTTAAAGTGAAAGATGACTGAATAGAATAAAAGCCCATTCATAAAAACTGTTGAAAAAGGTAAATTATAGTTTTAAAGTCATTTATTTTGTGATCCAGCATATTCAGTGACATCAATTCACCGACATGTAAAATTCATCGAGATACAATTTACCAACATACATATTTATTGAGATCTTTAAAAGGTTAAGAATTAAAAAGTTACTGGAATGAAAATATATTAAAGATTTAGAAATCATGAGGTGGAGGGCCCATGCCGTTTGCAGCTATTTAGGTACTTCCCAAACATTTGATGAAAAAGCGATACGTGATGAGAAAAAAGTTAAAAACTTGTATAAGAATTATTTTTATTATAAGAAATATCCATCCCATTATTCATAAAAAATGATTGGAAGGGGGTTTCTGTTTGGCCCTCGGACTATTTTACCTAATAGTATGACATTTGAAAATACTCACCCAAATTTCTCTGGCGTTTCGCATGCTCCATGTGCTACTTACTGTAATGACGATCAGTACCATCAGATCTATGCCCTCTGCCATGCAACTGCAACCCGGCTCCAAACACATCTGAGAGTTTTTAGGGGGACAAGCATATCCAGTCAGACAACATGTAACTGGTTCAAGTGTTTTGGAATGCATGGTAGGTGGTTGTTGCGTGTGATGCCTCTAACGAACAAACATTGCCAAACATGTCTGCAGTGGGCCTGAGCCCACGTGAGGGGGATATTGCAACAATGATCGACAGTGGTCTTTACTGATGAGTGCAGAATTACTCTGTACCCAAACGATGGTCATCAACTGGTATTGAGACATAGAAGTGAGCAATATGCTGTGGTTAACATGGTCCCAAACCATCGAGCTGGAGGCGGTGGTGTAACATTCTGGAGAGGAGTAAGCATCAAAAGGAAAACGAACCTGGTCATTGTTGATGGAACCATAACTGGCCAGTCTTACCTGTGGGATATTATTTATTGCTTTTCTCACTCAGCCATCTTGGAAATTAACAAAATTGATGTTCAAATTCACCCCAGTGTTTTTTCAAGCCTTTCTAGTGTAAGCATAGGGGAATACTTCTGAAGTGGAAAAAAACAACTGCTGATCAATGACTCAGTTCTTTTAAGGGAACTAGTAGAGAAACTTGCCGAAGGAACTGGATCACAGAATATTAGAAGTGGATTTTACCCGAATGAGGTTTATAACCGTCTCCCTGACAACAGCTGTTCTCAGTCCCCGAAAGGCTATGGATGATAGTATTTTAGAAATGCTGTCAGAAATGTGCAGTACAGATGTCCAGGGGTCCCAGGAAAAGCTTAGAGACCAGGCTCTGCTAGACGTCTCAAAATTGAAATGGATGATGGCCAACTCATCCAGCGAATCTGACAGGGATGATGCTCTCCAATCAGATGTAGAATCAACTGATGCTTTCAACCCAGTTGATGTTTCTGATATCAAAGTTGGCATCTTTGCCTTAGTTCTTTTCCAATATCCACGATTGGTAACATACTACATAGGAGAGTGCAACAGCATATCTGTCGGAAAATGAAGTTGCGTTCATGACTACATCTTCAACTACCATGAAAATGTTATCATAGAAACTGTGAAAATTGGATTTATTGAGACATTGCTTCCCCACCCTACTTGCAGACATGGTGGAAATTTGAATTTTCAAGTTGCATCGAAGTGGCTGGATTGCCAGAAAAATATTTACTAGATACATTTTAGTGATGAAGTACCAGAGATTATAAAGATCTTTTACACACCTAGGTTATATTTAAGTATTTGGTTTTACTTTAGCAACAAATATTAACTTCTGACAGTTTCATAGAGAATCTCTAAAAATTACTGACCATTTTCACACTATCACAACTAGTTTCTTGATTTATTAAATTAGATTACAATACTTTCTAAAAACGTTGTCCTGTTTTTTGTAGTATCAATTTTGAGATTTCATAACAATACATTTTCCTCATCATATTCTTTCAAAACACAAACATGATGAATGCAGGGAATGTCAAAAGTCACCCCTAATTCTAGAAATATTTTGTGGGCAGTAGAAAATCTAAATCATATTTGTCACTGAGGGAATTAATTTATTATAATCCTTTCATAACATCGAAAATAAATTCTTTTATTTTGGTTTCTACTAAAATTGTTACCAAAAATTGGGGTGATGGAGTCCGTTTCTGTTGACTGGACGAAAATAATTTTTTTATCAGATTTTCTTTCTAGTTTTTTTTCTTTGTAATGGTATAAGATTTAATAAAATTGAACTTTTCTATGCCATTTAAATAGATTTTTGTCACGGGTGTTTTTACATTTTTTAATTTTTATTTATTTAATTACATTTTTAGGCCGATATATCGGCTGTGTAGTGTTTTTGGCTCTGTTATCGAGTCCGATATATCGGCCTGGCAGTGCTATAAGGGTTAAGGCAATGCAACCTTAAAAGGGAGAAACATTTCTAAACAAAGAAATTAAATAAACGTTTTACTTACTTTTTTCTCTCTCTTGTCGTCTGAGTTGTGTTACTTAAGGCAATGCAACATTAGATTAAAGGGAGAAACTATAAAACTTTAAATAAATTTAAATTTTCTGGGTTAAATTTTCTTTTGAAAAAAACTCAGAATTCTATTTACGATCGATGCAAAATATGTTGTAAAGAGCGGAATTCAAGGGAGATAATAGAAACAATGAAAGCCCTGAAATTTTGACTTTTATTATGAGTCAGCAAAATTAAGATCCGCTCCATGGAATTTATTTTGTATTTATTTTCTTCAGTAAGGAACTATTTTTTTTTAAAGCGACAATTTCCATATGCAGAATTGAAACAATCATTACTACAAACTTTCATCTTTTTCTTTGTCATTCAAATTAGACTTGTTGCCGGCCATTACGACTGTGTGGTGAATTTGATCCTCACAGACTGTCCGACTTATGTGCATAGTATAATAATGTTGCCAACTCCAATGAGTTTTTCGACTAAAACTGCTTCAAAATATGGCCAAAATCGGCTCAATCTTTTCTACCAGATTTGTAGTGGATTTGCAACAAAAAAAGAATTTAGTATCTGACTCCAAAAATATTCTCAAAGCAAAGGTTTTGATTAAAATTCGGTTTATCGATCTTAAGTAAAAAAAAAAATATGAAGAAATATAGTTTGTAGTTTGATTTGCTTTGACTGACCCTGACCTTCGTTTCTTCCTGAAATTTTTCCTTTATTTAGAAAAAATGACTCTTAGGGAAGGGAAAGAGAATGAATTGGCTCTAAAGTGGGTGACCGATTTACAATGTATGTATAATGTTAAACTTGACATTTACTTTGCTTTTTTGGCTAACTTTATGGCTAAAAATATTAAATATATGTTTTCAGTTAGCTTTAAAATAAATTAAATCAGCTAATTATTTAAACTGCTATTCAAACGGCATAGATGCAGAGGATACAAGCAATGGTGCATTGACTCAGGTTTGATAGCCTCGGGGTCAGCAGATCAGGCCTTTGAAGGATGTCACTACTATAGGTGCATGAGAGTCCATTTAGAATGCTTTGATGCCCTTGTCCAGTTCAAGGTCGAACAAAATAACAGCTTGTCATACCAACACAGCACCAGAATTACTGTCTTTGCTCGTTGCTGTAAGAAAAGAACCAAGCTCAAGTACAATGGAGAAAGTAATAAATCCATCAGAATTTAAAAGTCTACTTACAGATCTAAGCAAAGCAGAGGATAGCTCTGAAGCAATCATGGCTATTGCTTATCTGAAAGATGTTTCCTCAATGCTTGCTATGGTATCAGTTGTAAGAAAAGGAAAGATAGTGTAACATCCTCAGTCTGAGAGGAATATCCTGAACTTCTTATACAACCACCAAAATTATGCAAGATATTGTGGCTACCAACATGTTTATTTGCATTCTTTACAAAAGCAGGGTCATCCAGTGTTCGAGGAACTGAGAGTGAAGGGTTTTGGGGGAAGAATTGGGTGTGGGAAATTCTCGTCGATTCACAGAGATTTAATGAGAGAATTATTTAATAAGGAAACAAAAGGAACCGCAGGACCTTTCAGAGCCGGTACTAACTCTTCAGCAGTTGATACATGGATTCAAACTATCCATAATCACAGTAAACTCCAGAAGATGTTTAGGAGGAGCCGATTTTAAAAACCTCCAAACACTAGGAACTAACTCCAGGTAGAAGAAAGAATCATGCTGATCATGTAAAAAATCTGAAGTTCCCGCTAACAAATTACAGTGACAATCCCTTTGACACATATTCACCACAATGTTTTCATACTGGTTTAGGAATCGAAAAAATCTATAGTGAGAGATATGCTCAATGTATCTGCCACTGGATATGCATTGTTTAAGTCTTTTGTCAGTGAAAGACTTAAAAGCAATGACAAAGGACTTTTTGAGCCAATCAAGAGGATGAAGCTGAACAATGGCCTTGAAAAGAAGAAAAAACACAAAAATCAGTATCTTGACTACAAGAAGACCGCCAAGGATTTGGTCAGATCATTGCAAAATCTGTCAGCTGAGAAGAGACATTTCAATACCCAATAACAACAGTGCCGTTAGTTTTAGCCACAATTGACGCATCCCTCAGACAATCTGACAAGGCATCACTGAGAAATTCATAAAATCTGGCTCGATTTGTGAAGAGACACCAAAAAACTGCTCATCGTCTATCAATGGTCTGGCTGCATTTCTTTCCATGCGACCAAAGAGAATTTAACTTACCAGGAATGATTGAAGAGTTTGGTACAGTTCGTTATCCCACCAAATGAGTCGGAGGCAACCAAGGCAGGGCTCATAAATGACACATGCAAAAGGCATAGCATAAAGGCTGGCACAAGAAAAGAAAGAGAGAATCAGGAACAAGAGTCAGGATTGACGGATTCGACCATCATATTTTGTAGGGGGAAAATGGAAATATTTTTTAATAGCGGAGAAATCAAGGAAGAGCTCATACGTCTCATTGTCAAGTACCTTGAAACATTGGAAGGTATAAGCTTACTGCATCATCTACACATAGTTATGACTGGAGACATTCAGTAATGAAAAAGGCAGTTTTATGCTTCATAAGTGCAACCATGAAGAAGCTGACAAGCATCTTGTTGTCCATGCCTCGTTGGTAGATAATGAATATCATCAATCATGTTAGTTCAAATATTTGTGGAAATATTTTCTTGAAGTCAGTCAACCCCACCCTTTATTTAATCCCATTAAATATACCAGAAATAGTTATAACCAATAAAATGATAAAAACTATTTTTGAAAATTATCAAAGTCATTTAAATGGTTGACAAGGGACATAATTAAAATTATTCCTTAATTCGCTTCCATACAACCAAATCGTAACAAGTACATAAAAAAAAAGAGTCTTTTTAAAAAACATGTCCAATAAATTTGGTGAAACTTTACATTTCTTGATTATTAAAACATTTATTATTTAATAACAATGTTTCAGAAGTGTCTGAGTAGCAAAAACATTAATAATTAAATGGAAAAATTTTAATAAAACTTAACAATTTTTTTTCAGCAGATATTTTTTTGCAACACACAAAAATTTGCACTATATTTTGATAAAAAACAGCTCAAAGCTTTCCAAGCAAAAAATATTTTAGTTGTATTGCAGTTCTTATTTTCCGATTCAGAGCATATTTTTACATTTCGTATTGAAGTTGCGAATAAATTTCTACTGATATAAGGATCATTTCATATCAAATCACCTAATATTTCTTAAGTCCCCATGGGCACCATCTTAGATTTTGATGAAATTTCAGTAGGTGACCCCCTCTTCTAGAGACAAATCAACCCTGAATATTTCAGCTGGATTGGACAAATGGTTCAGAAATTGAAATTTGCTTGAATTTACATGTGGCAAGCCGCCAGCATGATTTTGCCAAATTTGGCACTTCATAACTATGCTATTTAAGAAGATATTTAGCTGAGATTTGGTACCCCTGTAGCTTTCCACCCCAATAAGCCATTTCTGGTTTGGAAGTTATGGGTTCTGCAAAATGGGAAAAAAAGGTTGCTAAATCTTTGGCCATAACTTCCAAACCACATAGAATAGAGGTAAAATGAAGCCAGAAATGCTAAAGTGGCCGTCTTAGTTCGTATTAGTACTTAGTAATGAGTCCCTTTTTTGCAATAACACTTTGAATGTGTCAGGGCATTGAGTCAATCAGCTTTGTGCAGTGATCACCTGAAATCTCAAAAATCTGTATATTCTTCAACACCTCCTTCAATTCTTCAAATGATGATGGGTTTTTGGTTTTCAAAATGATCCAACAATTGACAACGACGATCACATTGAAAAAGTGCCTGCTGTGATCCATCAAAATCCTCACCTGGCTGTCTAGGAAGTTTCCGAAGAGGTAGGAATCAACTTAAAAATTCAAACTTAAGTTTTATGTCATTTGAAATATAGCTACATCAAAATGATGGATTATTTCTCAGTAATTTGAGGTATGGCTATTATCATATGATATCAAATAACGAGAATAGGCTCATACAAGGCAAACCACAGCATGCATGCATGGACCATGTGTTATACATTGACCAAACAAATCGTTCAACGATCCATCAAAAGAGACAGTTCTTGATGTACATGGACATCCACAAGTAATGTCTGAGTTTAAGGTCAGAAAAATGTTTGATTAGAATTTATTCATTAACCTAGATTTCATCATTTCTTTCTATGATTCACAATCTTCATAATATCAGTTTTGAAAAAGTTATTTGGTTTGGAGAAAAAAATGTAGACAGTTTCCACCTCTTCATGTCTTTGAAGAACTAGTCCATCAAGATGGTCTATAAACACCAGAACAAGTGGTAATTAGATGAAGCAAGCCGAAGTCTTCAATCTTTTCAGATGCGATCTTTGCTATACTATATAGTATGTATATAGTAGTCATATATTAACATATATTGTTATCATTTATA
>VCCN01006885.1:4326168-4337459 GCA_006491835.1 Architeuthis dux | reverse complement strand
TTGCTCCCTTGCGCAGCATGGCAGGACATCACAAATACCATTCAATCTTTCACTATCACATTTCAGACATTATTGGGAGAATCCCCCCAGATGAGAATTTGGGTAATTCAAGGGAGGAATAAGGCTATTAGGCAAAAATAAAAGTCCAGTCTAGAGATAGGGTTTTCTGCACTTCTATCTATTAAGTTGAAAATGATTTAAGATCTGCTCTCGCACTAATAGACCCGCAAATCAACGAACTAGTAGCAAAAAAACAAGAACAGAGATCATATTGATGTGTATATCAGTTACGATAGCAGAATTCTTTATTTCTTTTTGTAATAAATTGGAATTTCAAATGATGTGTTCTAATTATTTTCCTTGCTTTCTTTGGGAAACAAATACACAGCAGCAGCTGTACATTATAAAAAATGAACTAATTCTTTGTATGAGGCTATCTAATTATACGTAAAATAAAGTTATTATTTGAAATTATTCTTTGTTGCAATTTAATAAATGAAGGGAGGAATACTAGTAATCTTATTGACAAATGTGGGGAATGACTTGAAAAGGTTGGGAACCACTGACTTAGTGGATGACTTGATAGCTGGTTTACACATCTACTCATTGAAACAACAATATTGGATGAATTGTTGTTGTGTTATTACCAGATGTTGTGCTTGGAGCTTTCTTACAGATAGAAAGATGCTCTGTTGATGGCAGTAAAGTTATTCATTCAACAAAATGTTCTCTCCAAGCAAATTTCTACTTTCAAACAATGGCTCCTGTTGTGATGTGGTTTACAGCTCTCTTGGGTTGAAGACACTTTGGATGAGGTGTTGTAATTAAATCAAGACCTGGTGTGTGTATGTGTGAATAAGATCTTGACAGCTTGTTGATCTGTTGTGTTGCTCTGGTTGTCCTTCGTTGATGCCTCGTGAAGAAATTTCCAATCGGTGAAAAACGCCCAAATGAATCAGAGACTCGTTTCTTTTAATAGCTGTGGCATTTATTTCAAAAGAGCTTATGCTTGCATGTGGACTGCACAAAGAGAGAGAGGGGAAAACTCGTCAAGGTCACATCTTAGTGGCACTTTTCCCAAAGTGGGAAGCGCTGCACCGCCCCTGGCCAGCCAAAGCTGCCTGGTGTGTCAAGTGTCTCAGAAACCAGCCGACTGCTTCCTAACTGGCAAAAGTCTTGTACTTTTATGAGAATCTCTTGGTGAGATGTGGAGGTGTAAGGGTTTTAAAATTATAATTAACTGCTCTCCCCAAATGGCATGTTTTATCAGCCCACAAATCAAATGCTTCCCATGCACCTATACTGATTGCGAAGGGTGGGTGGTTAATTTGAATAATCAATAAAAAAAATAATACACCCACGCTATCCTCTGGAGTGGAACATTTTTGATAAGTTAAGTTTAAGGATTATTGTTCCTTCCATGTTAATCAAGAGTTGGCCTGGGGGTCAAGGCTCCGAGACTACAATTGGATTTTAGGTTATGTAAACTTCCCATACTCAGAACCCATTGCAACAATCCCAATTTGCAATGAGCAACTGCAGTTTCCAAATTTGTTATCTAGTAGTTACTGATTTGTAAGGTCACTCATCACACAGACAACACAGTTTATTTTAACTTCTGTTCTGAGAAATTTGATTCTACACTACTATTCAAAACACAATGTAATTCCCTCTAATTAAAATCAACTTTGTAGTGTATATTTTTACACTTAAACAAAATGGATGCTACTCTTACAAACATGACTGTAAGAATGAGAAAGTAAGCTTGTCAGATGACATATTTCCATTGTCAAGTCTCTTTAAACTTTAAAGTTTGTTAAACTTCTGATTGGACAGTTCTGCTTATAATTGTCAGGGACGATTTTAGAAGAAATTGATATTCCCCAACAAGTTGAGATTGGACAGTGACAAACATTCTTTGCGTTCTGTTGAGGTTATTCAAACTACACAAGACAATTTTCAGGTAAGCTATTTTAATTGGTTTTATCTTTTAGAGTTTGATGCAGTTTCCAAATTTGTTATGTCTAACACTTACTGATGTTTAAGGTCACAGTCAAAGCAAGTTATTTTAACTTCTGTTCTGTGAGAAATTTGATTCTACACTACCATTCAAAATTCAAAACCACCTTTAAAAAAAATTGAGATTCCCCAACAAATTGAGATTGGACAGTGACAAACATTCTTTGCATTCTTTTGAGACAATTTTCAGGTGAGCTATTTTAGCTGGTTTTATGTTTTAGAGTTCATTTTGAATGAAACAATAATTTGATGAATCTAAAATACTTATGATCTTATGAGAAATCAATCTTTCTATTGAACTGTGAATATTAAAAAAAATTTTAAAAGAAAGAAAATAAAGATGTTTTAAATCAGAATTTATTTATTTTCATATTCTGAGACCAATACAAATAGATCTGTATGGAATTTTCTGAACATTTCATTTTTATTATTTTGAAAGAGCATATGGTGGACAAGTGGACTACACAGGGAGAAAGTGTAAGACTCTTGAGGGAAAAACTCTCAACTTACAAAGGTCACATCTTAGTGGCACCTTTCCCAATGTTAATACACAATTTCTGTTTGTTTATTCAATTTATATTATTACATAAAAGCGGTTGTCAATTTTTTCTTTGTTTGGGTGTTTGTTGGTTTATGTCATGCTAAAGCAAACAGATATATAAAATTAACAAAGCCCAGCTGTGATTCGATCACATAACGTGGAGGTGAGCAGACAAGTGACAAAACCACTAGGCTATCGCTACACTGCTTGAATAGGTGGTGAAATTAGTGTTAAAGTTGAGAAGAAGATTGTTAGAATTAACTTAAATATTCTGAGTTGCATAAATGAGAAAATGTCATAAAATTGATACATATTTCTTCAAAAGATCATTCTTTATAATATGAGTTTTATTTATTGGCAACTTGAAATTAAGATGGTTGATATTAATCCGCTCCATTAGGGAAAAAATGGAGGTGGTGGGTGTTACACATCGGACAAAATTATCAAACTTTCAGGGATGATAGCTTAGGTATATAAGATTAATATTTTCAATGGACCCAACAAAAATCTATTGCATTATGGCCATGGTAACCATTTTCCAAGATGGCCGCCATTAGAATTATGTGTCTTTGAAAAGTAGAAGCAAAATTACTTACTAATTTGAATTTATAAATGTGTTACCTACTAATTCGACCCCAAAGATTAAAAAAATAACCATATATTCAACCAACTACGAATCATGTGACCTCTAGAGGTCATTTCATGTCATTAACAACACATTTTACTACTCAGTAATTTGCACAGTATGTAGAGCTAACCCAGATGCATGTTCTCACAAAATTACAAGCTAGCTGCTAAAATAAACAATGAGAAAAACAAATTCATGAATTCATTTCTGCTGGCTATTTTTGCCCTACTACTACATCCGAGCCTTGGCAATATAACCCAAAGATGACCACGATATGAGACACTCAACCAAGTGGCTGTTTCCCTGGAAGCATCCTCTGTGACAATCAGACAGGCACTGTTAGCCATCAACTAAACCCACAGTGACTTAGTCAACTTTCCATGCAGCAAGCCAACCTGCGCAATGTTCCAC
Organism: Architeuthis dux; assembly: GCA_006491835.1. Classification (NCBI taxonomy): domain Eukaryota; kingdom Metazoa; phylum Mollusca; class Cephalopoda; order Oegopsida; family Architeuthidae; genus Architeuthis; species Architeuthis dux. The sequence continues at coordinate 4,333,860 of VCCN01006885.1, read as the reverse complement.
CCCTGCCATTACAGCTTTACTACCACTCTTTGATGAGAAAGCAGATTCACATGCTATGACAAAACATGGTATGGAGATCATAAAAAACAACGCATTTTCTCAACCCATAGCAGGTACCAGTGATGGCATGTGATTGTCCAATATTTGCAGTACCAAAAAGTATTTAGTGGCGCTTCCCAGAGGTACTTGGTGAAGACAAGTTTATAGTAATGTTTGGTGGCCTTCATCTTGAAAAGGGAATGTGGAATGGCTTGAGAGACCTATTGGAATGATCTGGATGGAGTGCTGCAATCATCGAAGGGTTTGAGAGGAATTGGGTTGTGAACAAGTCAGGCAAATGTTTCTCATTTATGCCTATACATCAGGGACATGAAAAGGAGAACTGTAAAGTGAAAGGAGGAGATGGAGGTTTGACCCAGAATCCACAAGCATTTCATCGCTGGATGTTAGCTGGGCCAGATCAAGCAATTTGCGCATAATGTGCTAGCACTGCTGATTTCAAACACCATGAAGAAACAGCTGAATTTGGCAACCGATTTGAAGACAAATGTCCAGAACTACTAGTGCTCAATACATGTTCTTGCATTAATGAGTCTGTCATCATAACTATCCTGAATGTTAAGAATATTTGACAGAAGCAATGAGTCTTTTAAAGAAGTTATTGTCAAACGAAAAAGAACTGTACAAGCAACAATTAGACAGAATTCTCATCCATTGTTCAAAACACAAGACATCACTGAAGTATAATGTAGCACTGTGCCCAATGATGTTTATTGCAAATCAGCAGAGACAAGGAAACTTCACTCATGAAAATCAACCACATCCATCATCCATTTCTGATTTTGGTCAATGTTACACAGGAAGAAAATCAAAACTACTAAAACTCTTTGAGCCAATTAGTGAAGTTGACTTGAAATATTCGATTATTACATCACACAATTCACCCAACAGGAAACACCTAAGAACATTCAAAAACTGAAGACTGTCAAAAGGGTGGATATTATCAAAGAGTTTTTAAGAAATTCACAGAACAAAGGACCAGGTCTTAAAATACAAGATGATGTGCGCATACTTTTACACATAAGGCATGCACTTCATTGCAGGTGGAAAAACATCAGAGTGCGAACATCAGATGTCCTGGTTCTACTTATTGTGCACCTCCATATCTTCAATGACACATTTCCTGATATGGATGACTTTGGAACTGGAAAGGAGAGGAAGATGTATGACGTGAGAGCAATCTGCACAATAGCACTTCCTGTCTTCCATAGTTTCACTTTGGTGAAGCAACAGAAGTTTTTTTTTATTAACCCCTTCATATTACTGCTGAGGTTGTCTATTTCAAAACTCTTGAGCACCACAGATGGACCATCAATGATTATTTCATGTTCATGAAGAAGAATCGATCTTTTCAACATATACCGCCAACACAGGTGAGCTACTCTTGGAATTTCATTTATAAATGAAAATCTGTACCTTGCAAATATGATCCACACATAAAAGTTTCTTACTTCATTTTTACAACTACCGTACATGTAACTTAATATAATATACCATTGTAACATATATATTATAACGGTTTCCTGACCTCATTAAAGATAATACATGCACTTATACACAGCCATAATTCCATCTTCTAGTGGCTGGGGCTTGAAGAAAGACAAAGAAAATTGGGTGCCTGTGTGGATAACAATAGCAGAGGCTGGAATGAGTTCCATTCATACCAAGTGTTCCTGTAAAAAGGTTTGCACTTGCTGCTACAAAGCCAGATTTCAATGCACAGAATTATGCACTTGCAGATGTGAGATTTAACTGTATTGGACCATGCCTCCATTTGTTTGGTTTTGTAAAACTTTTAATGTCTAAAGTGTTCACAATACCCATATGTACAATGATCTTACAGTCACCTTTGGAAATAAAAATGTGTATCGAATATATAATTGACCTATTTTGGTAATCGTGGCTTTATTATATATGGACCGATAATAACATTAATACTTTCATAGCGAAAGCAAGCCACACATGACAGTTGGTACAGTATTTAATTAAATTTCTTTTGTTCATCTACTAAATAGAAATAAAAAGATTACTGACAATTGAAGGGAGTCAGTAATTACAGAGTTATGACATTAAATTACCTCTGAAGGTCACCTCATTCATGTAAGGCTAAAAATAATTTCATTTTTGAAATCCACAGGGATGAATTAGGGAAGAGATATCAGATATTATTTCAAATTTCCATGCATTCTAGGATTCTTGTGGCGGCTATTTTGGAAAATGGCAACCACTACTACAAAATCAATAATTTTGCTTGGGTCCATTGAAAATATTAAATATAATCACCTTAAGGACCATCCCTGAAATTTTTGGTCTTTTTGTCCCACATGTTTAGTCACTAAGGGAGCCGACTATATTAAACAGGCGTGAAATTGAAGAACTGTTTTAATACAGATGTTCAGATATATTGACAAAAATCTCAGAAAACAACACCCTTAAGATTGGTTATTATTAAAATCTTTCTCATCCTGTCTATTCATAGAATACAAATAATATTTCATTAGTGATTATTACTTGATGAATTTGACAAACTCTGCCATGAATTGTAGTTCGCAATGGGAATTTAAGCTTTATAGTTCTCACTGGTACCATTGGTGGGTGATTGAATCAAGGATTTTGAAGGCAGGTAGACCTCCACTTACACTCATCTGGATGAAGCCAATCCGAGCAAATATAAAGATATAAACAAATTGTGTAATCAAAATGTGTATGGTTGCATGTGGATTTTTAAATGTTTACTGATGCTGATCCACATTCTTAACAAGTGGAGGGTTTCTTTCCAGTGTGTGTTTGCATGTGGATTTTTAAATGATGACTCCGTGAAAATGCGGATCCACACACTTCACAAGTGTAGGGTCTCTCTCCAGTGTGTGTTCGCATGTGGATTTTTAAACTAGAACTCCGTGAAAATGCTGATCCACACACTTCACAAGTGTAGGGTTTCTGCCCAGAGTGTGTTCGCATGTGGATTTTTAAACTAGAACTCTGTGAAAATGCTGATCCACAGACGTCACATGTGTAAGGTTTCTCTCCAGTGTGTGTTTTCATGTGTGTTTTTAAACTGGAACTCTGTGAAAATGATGATCCACACACTTCACAAGTGTAGGGTTTCTCTCCAGTGTGGGTGCGCATGTGGATTTTTAAATAGGAACTACGTGAAAATGGTGATCCACACACATCACAAGTGTAGGGTTTCTCTCCAGTGTGTATTTGTATGTGTCTTTTTAAGTGAGAACTCTGTGAAAATGCTGATCCACACACTTCACAAGTGTAGGGTTTCTCCCCAGTGTGTGTTTGCATGTGGCTTTTTAAACTAGAACTATGTGAATAAGCCGATCCACATACTTCACAACAGTAGGGTTTCTCTCCAGTGTGTGTTTTCATGTGACTTTCGAAATGGGAACTCCGTGAAAATGCTGATCCACACACTTCACAAGTGTAGGGTTTCTCTCCAGTATGTGTTTGCATGTGGCTTTTTAAACTAGAACTCTGTGAAAATGCTGATCCACACACTTCACAAGTGTAGGGTTTCTCTCCAGTGTGTGTGTGCATGTGGATTTTTAACCTAGAACTAAGTGAAAATGCTGATCCACATAATTCACAATTGTAGGGTTTTTCTCCAGTGTGTGTTCGCATGTGGATTTTTAAATCATGACTCCGGGAAAATGCTGATCCACACACGTCACAAGTGTAGGGTTTCTCTCCAGTGTGGGTGCGCATATGGATTTTTAAATAAGAACTCTGTGAAAACGCTGATCCACACACTTCACAAGTGTAGGGTTTCTCTCCAGTGTGTGTGTGCATGTGGATTTTTAAATAGGAACTGTGTGAAAATGCTGAGCCACACACTTCACAGGTGTAGGGTTTCTCCCCAGTGTGTGTTCTTATGTGGTTTTTTAAACTAGAACTCTGTGAAAATGCTGATCCACATACTTCGCAAATGTAAGGTTTCTCTCCAGTGTGTGTTTGCATGTGTCTTTTTAAAATAAAACTCTTTGAAAATGCTGATCCACACACTTCACAAGTGTAGTGGTTCTCTCCACTATGTGTTTGCATTTGTATTTTTTAATGGGAACACGCATGTGTTTTTAAAAATGATAAGTTATGGGAAATCCTGATCCACAACTGTAGAGTGTGTCACCTGAGTTCACATTTGTAAAACATTTGAAGCTATTGAAAATCATGATGCACACACGTTGCTAAAATGCTGATTAATTTCCTTTACAAATATAGGGTTTTTCTCAAGTCTACGTGATTGCTTTCAAATCAGAACTCACTGAAAATGCTGATCCACACACTTTACAAGAAGATTTTCTGTGTTTATTTGGTTTTCTATTTTTTAAAATTCACTGAAAATGATTTACCAGAATAACATTAGTCTCCAATGCGTGTAGAGATGTGTCTATAAATGTTAACACTTGGAAAATGAATAGCCACGTGCTTGCCTGCATATCTTTAAAATACTGGTCCTTATATGATATTCACATATAGCCATCAAATTATTTAATTTCTTCTCCATGAAAATTGGGATCTGTGAATGAAAAGGAGATAATATTAACGAAAACAGCATCTTTATGAATTATTCACAATTACAAATTCATGAAAACAGAATTTGTGTTTCAATAAAATTCATCAATTTATATCTGTGAATTAAAAGAAGGTATTATCAAAGAAAATATAAAAGGTGCATTATTTACAGCAAGATAGACCTCTCCCCCATAAGATTTCACAAGTCAGTAGTGATAAACAACATTGGAGGACTTTTAAAAAAAGAAAAGGTAGCAACTCATGGGATAACAGTAATATAGTTTTTTCTTAATTTGAGCACTTAGAAACTAGCCTTAACGAATTTCTATTAGCCAGTGGAGTAATGATAAAAAAGAATAACAAAATTAATCAGGGAAAATAAATGTAAATAAACTCCAGAACTAGTAGGATACAAACCTAAATTTAACCTGTGTTTAACAAAGTAAAATGAATCAAAACTTGAGCATATCCTATTGGAGACTGGGATAAGATTTTGAGATGCAAAACCAAAGTCAGGATGTTTATCTAAAATACGATTCTCCAATATAATTTCTAAGATGAGAGAAAATGGGTCAACCTAATCTTAAAGTGCAAGATGACTGAATAGAATAAAAGCCCATTCATAAAAACTGTTGAAAGAGATAAATTACAGTTTTAAAGTCATTTATTTTACCCTGCTGGCACCCTGACAAATCTTTATAAATATCCGCCTTCTTCCCACGTCCTCAGTCGGAAGGCTTTGCAAATTGAGAACATACTTTTAATTCCAGACAGTGATGTGGTTGATCCAGAGAACAGCATTTGAAACAAAACACAATTTGGGGGAGAAAGGAGCTAGTAGGTTTTATTGGTATGAGAAGACACCAGAGAAGAAATTAATAATAATCAGAAAGTGTCATGGTCATACATACAAACAAGCAGAATAATATACTACTCACAATAAGTTAGGGATATTTGGATTAAGGTGTGTCTGTTTTTGCTTGCAGTGTTTGTCATGAATGACCTCATTTTTGTGTAGTCCCACATGCCTGTACATGGGGGAAACACTGACCCTTTTTTTGCTCACGTTTTGTGCAATAGAATAGAATGGAATAGTGTCTTAGGGGACATAGCTTGAAAATCACAAAGAAGTATTGGTAGTGACCATTGTGTACAGTTATGTTTTTCAGGGCTATAAAAGTCACAGGGTATCTTTAGAAGGCTGTTCAGGATGTACCGTTATAAGCTCAGTGAACAACAATGCCACCTAGATCTTGCCCACATTCAGACAGGAAGTAGACAGGTTGATGTCACATGATCAGCCACATTCCAGTGCTCCATGTGCTACTTACTATAATGATGATCAGTACATCCAGATCGAAGTGAGCCTTATGCATCGTGCCATTCAATCAGCATTAGATTAGCCAATAAAGCTTGTAAGCTTTTTTTGCAAAGGAAAAACGCTTAAAATAAACAAAAGTATACCCATAATAACCCCAATATCCCTAACTTTATTGTGATTAGTATATATAAAGACTAAACGTTCCCAAAGCTGTCATGTATTTATTTTGCTATTTTTAAATTTTCAATGTAACACATCTGAACCATGATTTTTTTTGCAGTTAGCATATTTTTTATTTTTTATTCCAAATCTGTACGGGGTTAAAAAAAGCTGTCTTAACAAAACATGCAAATATCCAAGGCAATACAATCTAGTTATGGCGTAACGGGGCCTCCATACATGCTTATTTCATACCTTAAGCCCTCTCATAAAAAATCTACTAAATATACAGCATACAATTATGTATTTTTTCTTTTCTAGATTAGACAATTATTTAATAACATTTTAGACACGATCAAAGATCAGAAAGAATAAGACAAGAATTTTTAAACATTTTTAAAAAAGCAATTTAGCACGTAGTTGTTGTTTTTATTTGTTTTATTTTATTTTACTTTGTTTTGCAGTTTTCAAATTTCCTGATTTAAGGTATTTAATTGTCCAGAAAAGTAATTACGCTAATGTGGTATTTCATTGAAAATAATTTCATGAACTTCAGGGGTAGAATTCTTTTTTTTTTTTACAGCAAAGAAAATATTTCCATTAATTTTTATTTTTATTTTTTAAAAGAAAACTTGCTGACTAATCCTTTCTCAAGTCATTTTCAAAAGAAGACCAGCCAAAATGAAGGAAATTTTTCAAGGTGAATGATTATTGATCTTCCAGCTAAAAATACATGAAATATTTGTATTTTTAACATTGCGACATTCACTAAAAGTCTCTCTTGTTCAATAACACTTTATTTTTAGTTGGGAAGTAATTTTTCAAAATTATTTATTGCTTTTCTCACTCAGCCATCTTGGAATTTAACAAAATTGATGTCTAAAGTGACCCCAGTGTTTTTGAGGCCAATGTTAGATTGGACACCTTTATAGTGTAGAGAAGGCATGGGGGGGAATACTTCTGAAGTGGAAGAAAACACCTGCTGATCATGAAATTGGGACACTATCTAAGCAATGGTACACAGTTCTTTTAAGGGAACTAGTAGAGAAACTTGCCAAGGGAAATGGATCGCAGTATATTAGAAGTGGATTTCGAAAATGAAGGATTTACCCATTTTTCCCCCGAGTGAGGTTCATAACCTCTCTACCCGACAATAGTACACCTGTTCTCAGTCCTCGAAAGGCTATGGATGATAGCATTTTAGAAATGCTATCAGAAATGTGCAGTACAGATGTCCCGAGGTCCCAGGAAAATGTTAGAGACCGGGCCCTGCTAAACGTCTCAAAATTGAAACAGATGATGACCTCTCTGAAGAAGAGGAGGAATCCTCCAACTCATCCAGCGAATCTGACAGGGATGATGCTGTCCAATCAGATATAGAATCAACTAACGTTTTTGAACCAGTTGATATTTCTGATATCAATGTTGGCATCTTTGCCTTAGTTCATTTCAAATATCAACATCCTAAAAATACTTCATAGGAAAGTGCAACAGCATATCTGTCGAAAAAAAACGAAGCTTCATTCATCTTTCTGAGCCGCATTCATGACTACATCTTCAAGTACTGGAAAAATGTTATCAGAAACTGAAAATTGATTTTATTGAGACATTGCTTCCCCACCCTACTT
>VCCN01006885.1:4268479-4280137 GCA_006491835.1 Architeuthis dux | reverse complement strand
TCCATGGAATCCTTAAACTTCATAAGAGTAATTTATTTTGCATTTATTTTTTTCAGTAAGGAACAATTTTTAAGGAACAATTTTTTTTAAAGCAACAATTTCCAAATGCAGAATTGATACAATCAATTCTATAAACTTTTTTCTTTTTCTTTGTCACTGCAGTAAAAGTTAGCAAATTAGACTTGCTGCTGGACATTACTACTGTGAGGTGAATTTGATCCTCACTGACTGTCTTACATATGTACATAGTATAATAGTGTTGCCAACTACAATTTGATTTTTTTCAGCTAAAACTTCTTCAAAAAATGGCTAAAATAGGCTAAATCTTTTCTATTTTCGGCTAACTAGTAACTATATATACTGAATCTACTTGAAATAGCCTTTTTTGACAGACTTTAATTGCGTCATTAAGCTAGCTTCAGTGTAGTTGGTCTGGGTTTAAACTAATCAGAAAAATGGTAGTTAAATTTGGTATCTCCGATATCAGAATAAAGATTATTTTTTTAAATATTGATATTCTCGAATGTGACCATCTTTACACTTAGGCTGTTCCATGCGTTTGCTACTCTTTTCTAAAACCCATGGAGATCTGAATTTGTAGTTTATTATCTGTTATTATTGCAGATAGATGAAGTCAGCATTTTCTTATCAGAGCATTTTGAACAATGAATGTCAGTATCCACTCTATGTATGTTGTTCCAGATTCTATAGACTTCTAGTAGGTCTGCACATTTTCTTCTGTATTCTAGGGTCTCTAGATTGAGTTGTTTTAATCTTTCAGTCCAAAATATATTTCCCGACCTCGGAATAATCTTGGTGGCTCTACTCTGAACTCTTTCTATGGCATCTGAGTTGTAAAACAGGTTAGGAGACTATATGTATGAAGCAAATTCCAGATGGGGATGTACCAGACTATAAACACTCCAGAACAAATTATTGATAAAAATTGTATATTTACTTGTATTAAACTTACCTGACCTTCGTTTCTTCCTGAAATTTTTCATTTATTTAGAAAATGTGACTCTTATAGGAAGGGAAATCGAATGAATTGGATCTGAAGTGGGTGACCGATTTACAATGTACGTATGGTATTAAACTTGACACATACTTTGCTTTTTTCGAATAAAACTTCTTTAAAAAATTGGCTAGATGCTTTATACTTTCAGCTAACTTTATGGCTAAAAATATTAAATATATGTTTTCAGTTAGCTATAAAATAAATTAAATTGGCTAATTATTTAAACTGCTATTCAAACGGCATAGTTGCAGAGGATACAAGCAATGGGGCTTTGACTCAGGTTTGATAGCCTCGGGGTCAGCAGATTGGGCCTTTGAAGGATGTCACTACTATAGATGCATAAGAGTCCATTTAGAATGCTTTGATGCCCTTGTCTGGTTCAAGGTCGAAGAAATAACAGCTTGTCATACCAACACAGCACCAAAATTACTGTCTTTGCTTGTTGCTCTAAGAAAAGAACCAAGCTCAACTACAATGGAGAAAGTAATAAATCCATCAGAATTTAAAAGTCTACTTACAGATCTAAGCAAAGCAGAGGATAGCTCTGAAGCAATCATGGCTATTGCTTATCTTAAAGATGGATTCAAACTATCCATAATCACAGTAAACCCCGGAAGATGTTTAGAGGACAGCTTATATTAAAAAGCTTCAAACACTAGGAACTAACTCCAGTTAGAAGAAAGAATCATGCTGATTATGTAAAAAGTCTGAAGTTCCTGCTAACAAATTACAGTGATAATCCCTTTGACACATGCTCACCAAAATGTTTTCATACTAGTTTAGAAATCGAAAGAATCTGTAGTGAGAGATATGCTCAATGTATCTGCTGCTGGATATGCATTGTTTAAGACCTTTGTCAGCGAAAGACTCAAAAGCAATGACAAAGAGTTTTCTGAGCCAATCAAGAGGATGAAGCTAAAGAAGAAAAAAACACAAAAATCAGTATCTTGACTACAAGAAGACCGCCAAGCATTTGGTCAAATCATTGCAAAATCTGTCAGCTGAGAAGAGGCATTTCAATACCCAATAACAATAGTGCCGTTAACTTTAGCCACAACCGATGCATCCCTCAGACAATCTGACAAGGCATCGCTGATAAATTATCACCAAATCTGGTTCAATTTGTGAAGAGACACCAAAAAACTGCTCATAGTTTATCAATGGTCTGGCTGCATTTCTTTCCATGCAAGTTCGTTACCCCACCGAAAGAGTCAGATGCAACCAAGTCAGAGCTTATCAATAACACATGCAAAAGGGACAGCATAAGGCTGGCACAAAAAAAGAAAGAGAAATCAGCAGCAAGAATCAGGATTGACGGATTCGACCATCATATGTTGCAAGGAGGCAAATGGCAATATTTTTTGAATAGCAGAGAAACAAGGTAGAGCTCATATGACTCATTGTCAAGTACCTTGAAACATCAGAAGGTATATAGTCCGGGGGCCAACAGGGGTTACCGTGCACCCCCCACCCCATGATTCTACATTTAGGGTACCAAAATGTTCCTTAGGATGTCTTTCAGAAAAAAGAGGTTCCAAAGAAAAAAGTTTGTTTTATGCAAATGAGGTAGTTCTTCCAAACTTTTTCTTGGGAACATCGTTTTTTTCTGAAAGGAACATAAATGTAGAATCATGGGGTGGGAGGGGGGTGCACGGTAACCCCTGCTGGCCCCCCGGATTAATAAGCTTATTGCATCAACCACATATAGTTATGGCAGTTTCATGCTGCATAAGTGCAACCATGAAGAAGCTGACATGCGTCTTGTTGTCCATACCTCGTGAAGAGAATAACATCAATCATGTGATTTGTGGAAATATTTTCTTGAAGTCAGTCAACCCCACCCATACTTAATCCCATTAAATATCCCAGAAATGCTTATAACCAATAAAATGATGAAAATCTTTTTTCTAATTCATCAAAGTCCTTCAAATGGTTGACAAGGGACATAATTAAAAGATTTCATCACGCTTCAATATAATTGACTTGTGACAAGTCTGTACATAAAAAACTTGTCCATTAAAGTTGTTGAAACTTTACATTTCTCGATTATTGAAACATATTTATTACTTAATAACACTATTTCAGAAGTGCCTGAGTAGCATAAACATTAATAATTAAATGGAAAAATTTTAAATAAAGCGTTACAATTTCTTTTTCAGTGCATATTTTTATCTTTTTGCAATACACACAAATCTACACTATATTTTGATAAAAAAACAACAGCTAAAAGCTTTCCAAGCAAAAAATATTTTCCAATTCAGAACATATTTTGCAAGACGTATTGAAGTTTTAAATAAATTTCTACTGATACAACGGTCATTTCATATAAAATCACCTAATATTCCTTAAGGCCCCATAGGCACCATTATAGATTTTGATGGAATTTCAGTAGGTGACAGGTTTCAACCCTGAAAATTTCAGCTTGATTGAACAAATGTTTCAGAAGTTATGACAAATTGAAATTTGCTTTAATTTACATGTCACAAGCATGATTTTGCCAAATTTGGCACTTCAAAGCTATGCTATTTAAGAAGATATCTAGTTGAAATTTGGTATCCCTGTAGTTTTTCACCTAAATAAGCTATTTTTGTTTTAATTTCATGGTTTGGAAATTATGGGTCCTTCAAAATTGGAAGAAATGTCATGGGAGGGGTGCTAAATCTTTGGCCATAACTTCCAAACCACATAGAATAGAGGTAAAATGAAGCCAGAAATGCTAAAGTGGCCGCCTTTGTTGAAAGAATTAAAAGTATTAGTACTTAGTAATGAGTCTCTTTTGTGTAATAACACTTTGAATGCGTCAGGGCATTGAGTTAATCAGCTTTGCGCTGTTATAAGGAGATAAAGTTGATGGAATTAAAACTAAATATTAAACAAACTAGCTCCAATATTATATAATATATATCTGAATCTAATAAAAGTTACGGTATAAACAATAACAATGATGAGGGCGGAGTAGCGTAGTGATCTCTAACAGTGAAGCTAATAGTAGTAGCAGTAATAGTGCCTATAGCAGCCTTAAGGGTCAGTACTGCCTGTAAGTAAAGCTAAGGTGCTGATGAGACTAGAGAAAGAAAGAGGGTAATATTAACAATGCACATAAGAGAGATCTTTCTTTCTACGCCTTGTTCTGTAGTAGTAAAAGGAAAGAAATATGTGCATGTGCAAGGATACAAGTTTGCACATGGTAACAAATTCAGTGAGTGGTTGATGTGAGGCTGGTTGAAATTGTGGTGTGTTGAACTGGGTATCGTCAAGTATCCAAGATGAAATGTAAGCTGACAAGAAACATGATTTTGCCAGACTTCTTGTCTGCAAAGGGTATTATGTTCTAGTCAAGTACATTAATTTCATGTCCTGAAAATTGGTTATCTAAAAGATGAGATAACTTTATTTCTCGGAATAAAAATCTGGGTTGTTCCAAAGGAAAAATTGGTGTCAAGTGCTTTCCACTTGCTGACCGTAGTGAGTGCAAAAAATGTACGAGTCCACTACAGCGCAGTGTAGAAATCCATTCTTTCACTTTCTTAGTACGGTGACATGGGGCACCATCTTGTTGCAGTATGGTAGTCCAATGTATTTCCATAAAATGAGGAACCTTATCCTTTAGCACCTGCAAATGTTTCCCCATTGATGGTGCCATTTGCAGTTATTGCCACTCAAACCATTAAACAAGGTGGATGTTTCATATCTATTCAGCCATTCCAATGTATTTCCATAAAATGAGGAACCTTATCCTTTAGAGGTTAGGTACGTTTCATCGCTGATGGTTCTTTCACATTGATGACGACGACGACGACGTTCACATTGAAGAAGTGCCTGCTGTGATCTATCTTTCTAGGAAGTTTCCGAAGAGGTAGGAATCTGTAAAACTTTGTGCCACAAAATTTGTGTTGCATCTGCTGATAGATGAACAATAATTGGTTGCATAGTAATATAAAGCAATCACACTTAAATTACCATATGGTCTCAAACATCTAAGTGAAAAATATTTGCTTTATATTACTATGCAACCAATTATTGTTCATCTATCAGCAGATGCAACACAAATTTTGTGGCACAAACTTTTACAGATTCCTACCTCTTCGGAAACTTCCTAGAAAGATGGATCACAGAGGCAAGGTAAATGAAAAAGTTTTATGAGAAGAAATAACAAAAATACCAGTGATAAAAAACATTGAACAAATCTTTTGACAATAATTTGGTTATTTAGAATTTAACTAAAAAGTTTTTAAAAATGATACACAAGAGTATTGTTAAATAAAAAAAAAAGATTTGATCAAGAAATCAGTCTTTACAATATTCTGATGCGGAAGATATCTGAGAGAAATCTTATATTAGCAGCCAATATCTATAATAATTCTATGGAAAAACCTGGACTGTTTTCTTCCTACTTATCAACACAATCTCAAACAAAATTGGAGTGAAATTATAGGTTGTGTTTAAATAACAAAAAACAGGCAATAATTGTCTTGAATAGTTATCATTAGTCATAGTTTTCTATTTACTGTCTTATGAAATCCAGGAATAATAGTAACAAGACAAAAAATGGCAAAAGTAGAGGGAGAAGGCAATATAAATGTCTATTTTTTCAGTGCTGTCCGAATCTGTGTGGATAAGATGTTGACCATTTGTTAATCTGTTGTGCTGTAGGGGTGTTGCTCTGGCTGTGAAATTTCCAATCAACGAAAAACAATAAATCAGAGACTCGTTTCTTTTAATAGCTGTGGTATTTATTTCAAAAGAGCATATGCTTGCAAGTGGATTACAGAGAGAGAGAGAGAGTGTGTAAGACTCTGCGAGGGGAAAAACTCTCAACTTGCAAAGGTCACATCTTAGTGGCACCTTTCCCAAAGTTAATACACAATTTCTGTATTGTTTGTTCAATATATTACATAAAAGCTGTTTTTTCTTTGTTTGGGTGTTCGTTTGTTTATATCATGCTAAAGCAAACAGATATATAAAATTAACAAGTGACCTGAAGGTGAGCAGACAAATGACAAACCTGAGCTATTGCTTGAAAACGGGGTGTTAGAATTAACTAAAATGTACTGAGTTGCATAAATAAGAACATATCATAAAATTGGTACATATTTCTTCAAAATATTAGTTTTATTTATCGACAACTTGAAATTAAGGTTGATATTAAACAGAACTGTTTTAATAAAGATGTTCACATATATTGACAAAAATCTCATAAGACAACTCCCTTAAGGTTGGTTATTATTAAAATCTTTCTTATCCTGTCTATTCATAGAGTACAAGCAGCTCTGTGGCAGTTAAATAGCCAAATAATATTTCATTAGTTATTATTACTTGATGAATTTGACAAAGTCTGCCATAAATTTTGGTAGTTCTCAATGTGCATTTAAGCTTTATTTTCTTGAGATAGTTGTGTATTTCTCACTGGTGCCATTGGTAGGTGATTGAATCAAAGATTTTGAATGCTGCTTTTCAAGGCAGGCAGACCTTCACTTACACTCATCTGGATGAAGTTAATCTGAGCAAATATCAATACATAAACAACTGTGTAACTAAAGATGACAGAAATAACTGTCTTCATTATTTTATATGCAGAATTCCTTTTCACAAGATCAATGAATAATAAAAAGCTAAAAGGTAAATGTCACATTTCAAAACGTCCAACAAGTTCAAATTATCTAGGCACCGAATTAATTCTAAATTCATCAAATCAACTCTTTGAGTTAACAGTTTTCTTTGCTGTCAACCTTCACAAGTGTAGAGTTTCTTGCCAGTGTGTCTCTTTTTAAATTAGAAATCTGTGAAAATGCTGTTCTACACACTTCACAAATGTATGTTTTTCTCCAGTGAGTGTTTGCATATGTCTTTTTAAAACTAGAACTCTGTGAAAATCCTGATCCACACACTTCACAAGTGTACGGTTTCACTTAGCTCCATACATTTCACAAATGTAGGGTTTCTACCCAGTGTGTAATTTCATGTGGCTTTTTAAATGGGAACTCCGTGAAAATACTGATCCACATTCTTCACAAGTGTAGGGTTTCTCCCCAGTGTGTGTTTGGATGTGGGTTTTTAAACTAGAACTATGTGAAAATGCTGATCCACACACATCACATGTGTAGGGTTTCTCTCCAGTGTGTGTTTTCATGTGGCTTTTTAAATGGGAACTCCGTGAAAATGCTGATCCACATGCTTCACAAGTGTAGGGTTTTTCCCCAGTATGTGTTCGCATGTGGATTTTTAAATCATGACTCTGTGAAAATGCTGATCCACACAATTCACAAGTATAAGGTTTCTCCCCAGTGTGTATTCTTATGTGGTTTTTTAAACTAGAACACTGTGAAAATGCTGATCCACACACTTCACATGTGTATGGTTTCTCTCCAGTGTGTGTTTGCATGTGGCTTTTTAAATGATGACTATGTGAAAATGCTGATCCACACACATCACATGTGTAGGGTTTCTTTCCCGTGTGTGTTTGGATGTGTCTTTTTAAATGATGACTATGTGAAAATGCTGATCCACATTCTTCACAGGTGTAGGGTTTTTCTCCAGTGTGTGTTTGCATGTGTCTTTTTAAAATATGATTCTGTGAAAATGCTGATCCACATACTTCACAGGTGTAGGGTTTCTCTCCAGTATGTGTTTGCATGTGGCTTTTTAAATGGGAACTCCGTGAAAATGCTGATCCACATACTTCACAAGAGTAGGGTTTCTCCCCAGTGTGTGTGTGCATGTGCCTTTTCAAATTGGAACTCAGCGAAAATGCTGTTCCACATTCTTCACAGGCGTAAGGTTTCTCTCCAGTGTGTGTTTGCATGTGTCTTTTTAAACTAGAATTCTGTGAAAATGCTGATCCACATACTTCACAAGTGTAGGGTTTCTCCCCAGTGTGTGTTTGGATGTGGCTTTGTAAATGAGAACTATGTGAAAATGCTGATCCACACACTTCACAAGTGTAGGGGTTCTCTCCAGTGTGTGTTTGCATTTGAATTTTTAAATAGGAACTCGCATGTGTTTTTAAAAAATTACAATTGTGGGAAATCCTGATCCACAGCAGTAGAGTGTCTCACCTGCGTGTTCCCATGTGTAACACATTTGAAGCTGTTGAAAATAATGATACACACACTTTGCAAAAATATAAGGTTTTTCTTTTGTGTCTATATGATTGCTTTCAAATCAGAACTCGCTGAAAATGATCCACACACTTTTCAAGAAAATCTTCTCTCCTGTGTTTATTTCACTGAAAATGATGATACACACTCCTTACAGAATTGCATTAGTCTCCAATGTGTGTTGAGATTTTAAATGCTAACACTAGGAAAATTAACAGCCACACAAATCATGATTTTTCACCAATGTGCTTGGCTGCATATCTTTAAAATACTGGCCCTTATATGATATTTACTTATAGCCATCAAATGATTTAATTTCTTCTCCATGGACATTGGGATCTGTGAATAAAAAGGAGATATTATTAATGAAAACAGTATCCTTATGCATTATTTACAATTATAAATTCATGAAAAAATTCACCAATTTCTGTTTCACAGTAATTTATACCTATGATTTAAAAAGAGGTATTATTGAAGAAAATATAAAACGTGCATTATTTGCAATTATTTATAGCAGAATTGCAACAAGATTGACCTCCTCCCATAAGATTTCACAAGTCAGTAGTGATAAAAAACATTGGAGGACATTTAAAAAAAAGAAAGGGTAATATAGTTGAGTTTGAGCACTTAAGAACTAGCCTTAGTGGAGTAGCAATAAAAAATGAAAAAACAATAATAATATATATATACAAGAGACTCACAAAAATTAATAATAGATATATACACAAAACTCACACACAAAGAAAGAGGGGAACAAAAAAGAAAGAAATGACTTGACGATGATCAATAACATGGAGAGAAAGAGAAGCAAGAGACATTTTAACAGAATAGTAAAATGAACATCTTTTTCTTTTTGATCCATGTGCTCGTTTTGATGAAACAGTGAAGCTTTAATATTGTTTTTTTAAAAATGTATACGTTATTTTTATTTGAATTTGCTTGTAGTGTTGCTCTATGGAATTGCACTGTGGGTGCCCTGTTGCTGCAGAATCTATTGTCAATAGTCTTTGTGGGTTAAAGTTCACATCCAGAATATTGTTGGATATTTTTATAAAGAAGTTTTGAGTGTTCCTTTCTCTCCAAGTTCACAATTTTTCTCCTGCGGACCAAGGCACTATACAACACTATACAAATGACCTCATTTTTGTGTAGTCACACGTGCCTGTACATGGGCGAAATGCTGACCCTTTTTTGCTCACATTTTGTGCAATCGAAGTGGAATAGTGTCCTTGAAAATCACAAAGAATTATTGGTAGTGACCATTGTGTACAGTTATGTTTTTTAGGGCTACAAAAGGTACAGGGTATCTTTAGAAGGCTGTTCAGTGAACAACAATGCCACCTAGAGCTTGCCCACATTCAGACAGGAATTAGACAGGTTGATGTCACCTGATCGGCCACATTCCAGTGCTCCATGCTCTACTTATTGTAATGACAATCAGTACATCCAGATCGAAGCCCTGCATCACAAGATGGAGAAGTGAGCATTAAGCTGCGGCTAAAATGGTCCCAAACCATCGTGCTGGAGGTGGCAGTGTAACATTCTGGGGATGCGTAACCAGCAAGAGGAAAACGTAATGAAAGTTAAGTCCATGGAAATGTAAATTCTGTTTACCTTTTTTATGTTTTCTGTAAAAAATGTCTTAGGAATGTAAAAAACTGGAATAAAAAGTAAAATATTGCTGTTATTGACAATATTTTTCATTCAATTGGTAAAATATAATTTATAGCTATTTTCCACGAAAAGAGAAAAAATCTTAGCATTAAAATCTTTTTATATAGATTTTTTTAAATCAATCATTTTTGAAAATTCTCAGTTATACTCTTTTGCTGTTGCGATCACTCTGATATTTTGTGATATAATGTACCTAAAGTGGGAAATATCATATGTAAATACATTTTTTGGAATTACATTTTTTGTTGTTTTCGGCTGTGATTTCATTGAGCGATATTTTTCTACAGATGCCCATACAGACGTTCATTGATATCCTTATTTTTTTCTGGTTCAAGAGAAGACAATTGTATTACTTGTGTCTGTTGCTCTCGCACTTTTCAACACTTGACTTACTTCCCCTTTTTACTGCCTTCCCTACTTGCCAACCTCATAAATCACTTCTAAATGACAGCTGTCGAAAGATATTAACGCCCACATGTGAAAAAAATATTTATTTTTTTGAAAAGAAAATCGTGATTATTCTGTTATTGTATTGTTTAGTAATGATGAAACTAAGTATTTATAATTTTTAAAAAGACATCGGAAGAATACTTTACTTATAGTGTTCTTTTTAAATCAAAAAGTTTTTTTAAGTTGGCAACACTGCCTGGATGAGCCAAAAGTTTTCACCTGGCTCTGCCACTGCTTACAAACATTTTTTAAATAACACGAACATAAATTTTTCATCAGATTTTCTTTCCAGTTCTTTTCTTCTTTGTAATGGTATAACATTTAATAAAATTGAACTTTTCTATGCGATTTAAATGGATTTTTGTCAGGGGTGTCAACCCAACAAAATTCCATGAGAATGCTTTTAACCCTTTCAGTGCCACAGCCTTTTTAACTATATAGTAGGTATGAACAACATGGATGAAAATTTCAGTGTGAAATCAACACTTGGGAAATTTAAAAATCTGGCAAAGATCAGCATATTATTCGATTTTAATAAAATTTTCGATACTTATTTATTAATGGATGAATTTTAAAGAAAATAATTTTTCATTCCAAATTTTGGAGAAGAAGAATTTTTTTTCATATGATTCCTACCCCGACTTTTATTAATTTGATGATTTATTTATTTCATATAATTACGTTCTCATTGATTTTTACACATTTTACAGATATAACCCTCGAGATACTAATTATGTTTACCGTTTTTAGAGTAATATCCAGGAACTGCTGGAACAGAATTATTACTTTGGGATTAAAAAAACAGGAAAATTAAGTAAAATACTTTTCTTTTCGGAAATCTTTTAGTTTTATTTGATTAATTATCATTCAGGCTTTTGATCTGTGAACAAAAAATTATTTCACATCATTTTTATCGAATTATTCCAATATCTTATGAAATTTTTAAATGTATATTTTTTATTCTTTCTATGTCTTGGCCTGACTCAAATTTATATAAAAATATAACATGGATGAATAATTAAATATAGTGAAATGATGACAAAATATTTACTGCCTGTATTTTTAATACATTTTATTCTGTTTTTTGTTCATGTAAATTGACTGCTATTTCAAATTATGGGAGCTGCAAGTGATAACATGCTTTTTTGCACGTCGCAGCTGTTGTGCATTCTAATCTTGTTTATTTTTTTCCACTCAAATGTATGTGTTCTGCATTGTCTACAATAGATTTTTTAAAATCAGATGTCGCTTACACATTTTTGTACATTTTGTTCATACCGTCTATAAACAAATCAAAAACATAAATAAACTAAGATTCAACTCTGACCTCAGCTAGACAACACATATAGGATATTTCATGAAAAAAAACAAATCTAATGAAAATAATAATTAGATTTCACTCATCTGTGATATTTTAGA
>VCCN01006885.1:4250672-4266618 GCA_006491835.1 Architeuthis dux | reverse complement strand
GGTAAAAATAAAAGTCCAGTCTAGAAATAGGGTTTTCTGCAAAGGCTCAAAATAAGCCACAAGTTGAGAATGATTTAAGATGTGTTTTCATACTAATAGACTCTCAAATCAAAGAACAACAGAGATCACATTGATGTGTATATCAGTTATGATAGCAGAATTCTTGTTTTTTGGATTGAATTGGAATTTCAATTATTTTCCTTGCTTTCTTTGACAAATACAAAGCAGCAGCTGTACAATGACAAATACAAAGCAGCAGCTGTACAATTATAAAATTAAACTAATTCTAAGTATGAGGCTGTCTAATTATATGTAAAATAAAGTTATTATTTGAAATTATTCTTTGTTGCAACTTAATAAATGGAGGAGAACCAAACTTGTAGCATATATTCTTATACTCCTCTAACAAAAATGACTCCTCTAACAATATGGTCACTTGCATCAAAAGGCCATATTGGAAGATTGTACAATCAGAATCTTTATGAAAAGAAATAATGGGAGAAATTTGATTCTACACTACTGTTCAAAATTCAATGTAATTCCCACTAATTGAAACCAACTTTGTAGCGTATATTCTTACACTCCTCTGACAAAATGGATGCTACTCATACAAACAAAAAGGCCATATTGGAGGATTGTCCAATCAGAATGTAAGCTTGGCAGATGACATTTGCATTGTCAAGTTTGTTAAACTTCTGATTGGACAGTTCTGCTTGTAATTGTCAGGGACAATTTAAGAAAAAATTGATATTGCCCAACAAATTGAGATTGGACAGTGACAAACATTCTTTGCATTCTGTTGAGATTATTCAAACTACACAAGACAATTTTCAGGTAAGCTATTTTAGCTGGTTTTATGTTTTAGAGTTCATTTTGGATAAAAAAATAATTTGATTAATCTAAAATACTTTTTGAAACCAGCCCTTCTATTGTACTGTGAATATTCAAAAGGAATTTGAAAATAAAGATGTTTTAAATCAGAATGAGAATCTTTCAGTGATGTGTGGAGGTGTAAGGGTTTAAAAATTATAATTAACTTCTCTCCCCGAGTCTATGTCTAGCAGTTACTGATCTGTAAGGTCATTAATCATATAGACAATGAAATTCATTTTAACTTCTGTTCTGTGGGGAATTTGATTCAACACTACCGTTCAAAATTCAATGTATTTCCTTCTAATTGAAACCAACCTTGAAGCGTATATTCTTACACTCCTCTAACAAAATGGATACTACTAGTACAAACATGACCCCTGTAACAAAATGGCCACTTGCATCAAAAGGCCATATTGGAGGATTGTCCAATCAGAATGTAAATTTGGCAGATGACATATTTGCATTGTCAAGTTTGTTAAACTTCTGCTTGTAATTGTCAGGGACAATTTTTAGAAAAAATTGATATTGCCCAACAAGTTGAGATTGGACAGTGACAAACATTCTTTGCATTCTGTTGAGGTTATTCAAACTACACAAGACAATTTTCAGGTAAGCTATTTTAGCTGGTTTTATGTTTTAGAGTTCATTTTGGATGAAAAAATAATTTGATGAATCTAAAATACTTTTTGATCTGATGTGAAACCAGCCTTTCTATTGAACTGTGAATATTAAAAAAAAAATTGAAAGTAAAGATGTTTTAAATCAGAATCTATTTTTTTCATTTTCATTTTTTAACAACAATAAAAATAGATCTGTATGGAAATTTCTAAACATTTGATTTTTATTATCCAATAATTGTTATGCATAGCAAAGTAAAGCAATCACACTGTTACCATATGGTCTCAAACATCAAAGTGAAAAATATTTGCAATATGAGGCCAGGTAAATGAACAAATTTTATGAAAAGTAATACTAAAATTACATGAACACAACTTAAGTCGTTGACAATTTTCAAAGAAATTTTGACAATAATTTGGATTGTTAAAATTAACTAAAATGTTCTACAAAATGATACACAACATTATTGTTAAATAAACAATAAATGCCATGAAACAGATGTTTTGCAGATTGTTATTTTAGACAAAAAATAGCAAAAGTAAAAGGAGAAGGCAATATGAATGTCTTTCTGTTACAGTATGTAGCGTCGTCCAGCCGCCTCCCAGCTCGTGGGATTCTCACTGAAAGGGAAAAGGATGAAGCAAAAAGGAACAAAGGACAAAGGCAAATGCGATGTTGACTGACCGCCGTCAGCGAAAGAACTGCCTGTTCTTTCGTCTGCACGGTCTCTTTATTTTTCCCCCGGTCTGCCTCGCGCATGACCGGGGACTCACGTTTTAGGGGTTTGTGGCAAGGGAGGTAACTCGTGGTATTTGCTCCCTTGCGCAGCATGGCAGGACATTACACAGTATAGTAACAAGACAAAAAATGGCAAAAGTAGAGGGAGAAGGCAATATAAATGTCTATTTTTTCAGTGCTGTCCAAATCTGTGTGGATAAGATGTTGACCACTTGTTAATCTGTTGTGCTGTAGGGGTGTTGCTCTGGTTGTCCTTCGTTGATGCCTGGTGAAGAAATTTCCAATTGGCGAAAAACAACAAATGAATCAGAGACTCCTTTCTTTTAATAGCTGTGGTATTTATTTCAAAAGAGTGTATGCTTCCAAGTGGACAGAGAGAGAAAAACTTGCAAAGGTCACATCTTAGTGGCATCTTTCCCAAAGTTAATATACAATTTATGTATTGTTTGTTCAATTCATATTATTACAAGAAAGCTGTTTTTTTCTTTAACGAAGCTCAGCTGTGATTCAAACACATGACCTGAAGGTGAGCAGACAAGTGATAAACCCACTAGGCTATCGTTACACTGCTTGAATACGGGGTGAAATTAGTGTTAAAGTTGAAAAGAAAATTTGTAGAATTAATAGCTTAGAGGATTGTTAGAGTTAATAGCTTAGAAAATTAATATTTTCAATGGACCCAACAAAAATCTATTGTATTATGGCCGTGGTAGCCATTTTCCAAAATGGCTGCCATTAGAATTATGCGTCTTTGAAAAGAGAAACAAAATTACTTACCAACTTGAATTTAATACTAAAAATATAAAATAAATGTGTCTACCTGCTAACTCAACCCTGAAGATCCAAAAAATGACCTTATATTCAACCAACTATGAATCATGTGACCCATAGAGGTCATTTCATGTCATTAATAACATCTTTTACTACTTAGTATTGCTAAAAATAAGATTGTATGTATGTTACATTACGTTTTGAAACAAGAAATTTGCACAGTATGTAGAGCTAAGCCAGATGCATGTTCTCACAAAATTACAAAAGCTAGCTGCTAAAATAAACAATGAGAAAAACAAATTCATAAAGAAATGTCATTTCTGCTGGCTATTTTTGTCCTTTAAATGGGTTTGAATTACTATTACGTCCAAGCCTTGGCAATATAACCCAAAGATGACCATGATAGGAGACAGTCAACCAAGTGGCTGTTTCCCAGGAAGCACCTCTGCGACAATCAGACAGGCACTGTTAGCTAGTTGAAAAGGGAATGTGGAATGGCTTGAGAGACCTATTGGAAGGATCTGGATAGACTGCTGCAATCACTGAAGCAACAGCAAGTGGCAAAGCACAGGCATTATTACACTGTGCACACATAGAGATAACTAGGCATATTCAACAGGTGACAGCTCTAGCTCTGGCAAAGCTTTAGTGGTAAGTCTATTTTCACTCTGGGATGAATCAAACATTCCAGGAATGGAGAAACAGTATGAAATCATATCCAACATTTCTTTTCTGGGAAATTATACTGAAGACAGACTTATAAATTCTAATTTTCATTAGAGCACATTGTGAGAAGAACTTCACTCTCTATCTAGAGGCTCTCTCAAAGCTAATGGGGCTCTTCTTTAGCCTTGACCACTATAATTAAGTAAGACATCACTGGGAAACAGATTGCATCACTGAAATCTAATGTAGCACTGTGCTCAATGATGTTTATTGCAAATCAGCAGAGACAAGGAGACTTCACTCATGAAAATCAACCACATTCACCATGCATTTCTGATTTTGGTCAACTTTACACAGGGACAAAATCAGAACTACTAAAACTCTTTGAGCCAATTAGTGAAGTTGACTTGAACTATTCGATTGCTCAATTGAAGATGGTGGATTACTACTGCACACAATTCACCCAACAGGAAACACCTTCCAAGAATATTCAAATCAGTTTGTGCAACACATCAAACAAAAACTGAAGACATTGTCCAAGGTTGCTACTTCCAGTCAAGCATTAAAACGGAACATGTGACAACAGAGGAATAGGGTATAGAATCAAACTATCAGGATCTACAGAAATCACAGAACAAAAAAGAGTTGAATGAACTCATCAGCCATACAGTTAGCAAGATAGAATTCCTACTGGACCAAGACATCTACATAAATCAACACAAATCTGTTGTTCACAAAGGACCAGGTCTTGAAATGCAAGATTCACCATATGAAGAAGCTGATGTGCGCATACTTTTACACATGAAGCATGCACTTCACTGCAGGTAGAAAAACAACAGATGTCCGGATTTACTTATTTCACTGGAACTGACACAACATCAGCATTCAGAGAAAAAGGAAAGAAGACAACTTGGTCAACTTTGGTGAAGTAACAAAAGCGTTATTATTTATGGCAGATAACCCCTTCTATCCTGTTACTGCTGAGGCTGTCCATTTCAAAACTCCTGAGCACTATATGTTCTACTGTATGACAGATAAACAGATGCTGTGTCAATGATGTATGATGATCACTGTTCACAAAGAAGAGTTGATCATTTCAACATACACCGCCAACATATGTGAGCTACTCTTGGAATTTCATTTATAAATTAGAGAAAATTTGTACCTTGCAAATATGATTTGGTAATTTGCAAAATGCATTCCACACTTCATTTTTACAACACAACTATCGTACATGTAACTTAATATAATATACCTGTTTCCTGACCTCATTAAAGATAATACATGTAATTTCTCTTGTAGGATGCACTCATAGAGCATGTAAAGAGAACAGCCTATACATGTGGCATCTGGACAGCATTTATACAGCCACATTTCCATCTCCTAGTGGCTGGGGCTTGAAGAAAGAGAAAGACAAAAACAATTGGGTGCTTGTATGGATAACAGTAGCAGAAGCTGGAATGAGTTACATTCTTACCAAGAGTTCCTGTAGAAAGGTTTGCACTCACTGCTGCTGCTCCAATTATGCAATTGCAGATATGAGCTTTAACTGTATAAGACCATGCCTCCTTTGTTTGGTTTGTAAAACATTTAATGTCTAAGGTGTTCACAATACCCATATGTACAATGATCTTACAGTCACCTTTGGAAATACAAATGAGTAACTAATATTTAATGTTATTTTAAAGGTATGATCAAACTATTTCGATAATCGTAGAAACGTTTTGATCTTGTTTTCAGTACGGCTTTATTATATATGGACCGCTAATGATATGAAAACTTTCATAGCCAAAGCAAGCCAAGTACAACAGTTGGTAAGATATTTCATTAAATTTCTTGTAATCAGGATATAATAATTTTTTTTTGTGTTTTGTAGATGAATTCTTCATCTACTAAATAAAAACAAATAAAATTCTTTTCTCTTATCTCAATTAGGAAAAAGATTACTGACAATTGAAGGAAGACAAGTGACTATCGTCAGTCAGTAATTATAGAGTTTATGACATTAAATTACCTCTGAAGGTCACCTCATTCATGAAAGGTTAAAAATAATCTCATTTTGTAAATCCTCAGGGATGAACTAGGGAATAGGTCTCAGATATTATTTCAAATTTCCATGTATTCTAGGATTCTTGTGGTGACCATTTTAGAAAATGGCCATCACTATCACAATATCAATAATTTTGTTTGGATCCATTGAAAATATTAAATATAATCACCTTAAGGACCATCCCTGAAAGTTTGGCCTTTTTGTCCTACATGTAACACTATAGTCACTAAGGGAGCGCACTATATTAAACAGGCGTGAAATTGAATGAGAACTGTTTTAATAAAGATGTTCAGATATATTGACAAAAATCTCAGAAAACAACTCCCTTAAGATTGGTTATTATTAAAATCTTTCTCATTCTGTCTAATCATAGAATACAAATAATATTTCATTAGTTATTATTACTTGATGAATTTGACAAAGTCTGCATGAATTTTGGTAGTTATCAACTTTATTTTCTTGAGATACTTGTGTATTTCTCACTGGTGCTATTGGTGGGTGATTGAATCAAGAATTTTTAATGCTGCTTTTCAAGGCAGGTAGACTTACAATCATTTGGATGAAGCTAATCTAAGCAAATATCAAGACAGTGTAACCAAAACATTCTTTAGTGCCAACCTTCACAAGTGTAGGGTTTTTTTGCGGTGTGTTTGCATGTGTTTTTTGAAAACGTGACTCTGTGAAAATGCTGATCCACATATTTCACAAGTGTATGGTTTCTCTCCGGTGTGTGTTTTCATGTGACTTTTTAAATGGCAACTGCGTGAAAATGCTGATCCACACACTTTACAAGTGTAAGGTTTCTTCCCAGAGTGTGTCTTTATGTGTCTTTTTAAACTAGAACTCTGCGAAAATGCTGATCCACACATGTCACATGTGTAGGGTTTTTCTCCAGTGTGTGTGTGCATGTGGATTTTTAAGCTAGAACTCTGTGAAAATGCTGATCCACATTCTTCACAGGCATAGGGCTTCTCACCAGTGTGTGTTTGCATGTGGTTTTTTAAAAGATGACGATGTGAAAATGCTGATCCACATTCTTTGCAAGTGTAGGGTTTCTCCCCAGTGTGTGTTTGCATGTGGCTTTTCAAATTGGAACTATGTGAAAATGCTGATCCACATACTTCACAAGTATAGGGTTTTTCTCCCGTATGTGTTTTCATGTGACTTTTGAAATTGGAACTCCGTGAAAATGCTGATCCACACACTTCACAAGTATAGGGTTTCTCCCCAGTGTGTGTTTGTATGTGGCTTTTTAAACTAGAACTATGCGAAAATGCTGATCCGCATATTACACAAGTGTAGGGTTTTTCTCCAGTGTGTGTGTGCATGTGGCTTTTTAAACTAAAATTCTGTGAAAATGCAGATCCACATACTTCACAGGTGTAGGGCTTCTTTCGAGTGTGTGTTTGCATGTGGTTTTTTAAATGATGACTATGTGAAAATGCTGATCCACACGTCTCACAAGTGTAGGGTTTCTCCCCAGTGTGTGTTTGCATATGGCTTTTTAAACTAGAACTATGTGAAAATGCTGATCCACACACTTCACAAGTGTAGGGTTTCTCTCCAGTGTGTGTGTGCATGTGGATTTTTAAACTAGAACTTTGTGAAAATGCTGATCCACACACTTCACAAGGGTAGGGTTTCTCCCCAGTGTGTGTTCTCATGTGGACTTTTAAACTATAACTCTGTGAAAATGCTGATCCACACACGTCACATGTGTAGGGTTTCTCTCTAGTGTGTGTGTGCATGTGGCTTGTTAAACTAGAACTCTGTGAAAATGCTGATCCACACACTTCACAAGTGTAGGGTTTCTCTCCAGTGTGTGTGTGCATGTGGCTTGTTAAAGTAGAGCTCTGCGAAAATGCTGATCCACACACTTCACAAGTGTAGGGTTTCTCCCTAGTGTGTGTTCTTATGTGGTTTTTTAAACTAGAACTCTGTGAAAATGCTGATCCACATACATCACAAGTGTAAGGTTTCTCTCCAGTGTGTGTTTGCATGTGTCTTTTTAAAATAAAACTCTTTGAAAATGCTGATCCACACACTTCACAAGTGTAGGGGTTCTCTCCAGTATGTGTTTGCATTTGTATTTTCAAATGGGAAATTGCATGTAGTTTTAAAGATTATAAGTTGTGGGAAATCCTGATCCACAACTCTAGAGTGTCTCACTTGTGTTCACACGTGTAACACTGTTGAAAATCATGATACACAACATTCGCAAAAATGCTGATTACTTTCCTACATAAATACAGGGTTTTTCTCTTGTGTCTACATGTCTTTCAAATCAAAACTCACTGAAAATGCTGATCCACACACTTTACAAGAAAATCTGTGTTTATTTGCATTTCTATTTTGAAAATGATGATCAACACACCTCCCCAGAATAGCATTAGTCTCCAATGTGTGTAGAGATGTGTTTTTAAATGTTAACACTTGGAAAATGAATAGCCATACAAGTCATGATTTTTAACCAATGTGCTTGGCTGCATATCTTTAAAATACTGGTCCTTATGTGATACTTACGTATGGCCATCAAATGATTCAATTTCTTCTCCACCAAAATTCGGATCTGTGAATGAAAAGGAGATATTATTAATGAAAACAGCATCCTTATGCATTATTTACAATTAAAAATTCATGAAAATAGAATTTCTTTTCCACAGTAACTGATATCTGTGAATTAAAAAGAGGTATTATCGAATAAAATATAAAACGTGCATTATTTGCAGCAAGATAGACCTCCACCCCCATAAGATTTCACAAGTCAGTAGTGATAAACAACAAGAAAAGGTAGCAACTCATGGGATAACAGTAATATAGTTTTTACTTAATTTGAGCATTTAAGAACTAGCCTTAGCAAATTTCTATGGGCCAGTGGAGTAGCGATAAAAAAGAATTAAAAAATTAATCAGGGAAAATAAATGAAAATAAACTCTAGAACTAGGATACAAACATGAATTTAACTTGTGTTTAACTAAGTAAAATGGATCAAAACTCGAGCAAATCTTATTGGAGACTGGGATAAGATTTTGAGATGCAAAACCAAAGTCAGGATGTTTATCTAAAATACGATTCTCCAATATAATTTCTAAGATGAGAGAAAATGGGTCGGCCTAATCTTAAAGTGCAAGATGACTGAATAGAATAAAAGTGCATTCATAAAAATTGTTGAAAAAGATAAATTACAGTTTTAAAGTCATTTAATTTTATCCTGAAAAATCTTTATAGATATCTGCCATCTTCCCAAGTTCTCAGTCGGAAGGTGATGTGGTTGATCCAGAGAATAGCATTCGACCATCAGCAATTCAGAATATATCAGAAATTGCAGATATTTCTCCTGGCTTTGAAAGCATGGATGCAGTTGATTGGAGTTTGAACATTTGTAGTACAACCCATATCAAAAGTTGCTGCCAAATCAGCTGTTGGAATCTACATAGTGAACTGACCACTCAGAAGGCTCTCCTCGCTGTCTCATACTCTGACATTAGAGATGCAAAAACAAAATAGTACTCTCCTTCTCTTCATGAAATAAAGTGGATTTGATGATTGAATAAGCTTGAATTGGCTTCGGTGCCAATAGGTGTGGAATAGTATCCTAGGGGACATAGCTTGAAAATCACAAAGAAGTATTGGTAGTGACCATTGTGTACAGTTATGTATTTTAGGGCTATAAAAGGCACAGGGTATCTTTAGAAGGCTGTTCAGGATGTAATGTTGTAAGCTCAGTGAACAACAATGCCACCTAGAGTTTGCCCACATTCACACAGGAAGTAGACAGGTTGATGCCACCTGTGAACTTTGTGTATCACAAAGTCTGATCAGTCGACTTGTTTTTATCAGGCGATGGGAAAATTCCGTGAGCAGCCATATTCTGGTGCTCCATGTGCTACTTACTGTAATGACGATCAGTACATCTAGATCGAAGCCCTGCACCATGAGACGTAGAAGTAAGCATTATGCTGTGGTTAACATGGTCCCAAACCATCAAACTGAACGTGGCGGTGTAACATTCTGGGGAGGAGTAACCATCAACAGGAAAACAAACCTGGTCATTGTTGATGGAACCATAACTGACCAGTCTTACCTGTGGGATATTATTGAACCCATTATCATCCCTCAGTGATGAAATCATGGTCCATTTCATCTTCATGGATGATAATGCAACTCCTTATTAGCACTAGATTAGCCAATAAAGCTTTTAACCCAATACTGTGCCCTTTTTTTTGCAAAGGAAACATCCATATTACACACACTAAACTTTAGAAATAAGCTTAAAATAAACAACAAAAGTATACCCTTAATAATCCCAATATCCCTAACTTATTGTGAGTAGTATATATAGGATAGATAATTAAATATAGCCTAAATGTTCCCAAAGCAATAATGTATTTATTTTGCTGAACCATGAATTTTTTGCAGTTAGAATAGTTTTATTTTTACCAAGAATTATCTTTGAAAATATATAAAAATGTTCCCAATACAATCATCAGTTAAGTTTAATTTAAAAAGGAAACTTACTTTCACGGATTAATACTGTCACTCAAAAAATGGAATTGTCTGTAGTTTTGTAATAAATGATGATTACCTAAAAAAAGTAGTCTTTTTTCATGAAAGGAAAACATTTTCTTCTCTCTGTCCCCTTTTTTTAAAACATAAACACTGAATCCAAACCTGCACAGTGTTAAAAAAAGCTGTCTTAACTAAACATGCAGATATACAACAGAATACAGGGCCTCCATCCATGCTTATTTCATACCTTAAGCCTCCTCGTAAAAAATCTATTAAATATACAGCAGATAATTATTATGTATTTTTTTTTTCTAGATTAGACACTATCAAAGGTCAGAAAAAATAAGACAAGAACTTTGAAACATTTTTAATTTTAAAAATTTGATTAAATCTTTAAAAAAGCCATTTAGCACGTAGTTGTTGTTTCCTAGTTGGTTTTTTTTTTCATAAGTCTAAAAAGTAAATCTAAAAAGTCAAAATAAAGCAATATTTTACCTTTTTTTGTAGTTTTCAAATTTTCTGATTTAAAGTATAATTTCAACAACTGCAGGGTTATTTTCTCAAAGAAAACTTTAACAGATTTTAATTGTCTAAAGAAAGAATAATCTTTTAAAACACATAAAACTTATTTAATTGTCCAGAAAAGTAATTACACTAAAATGGCATTTCATTGAAAATCATTTCATGAACTTCAGGGGTAGAATTCTTCTTTTTTTTTACAATAAAGAAAATATTTCCTCTAATTTTTATTTTTATTCCTTTCCTTTGGTTTCTACTAAATTTTAAATATGTTACCAAAAATCAGTGTGACTTAGGATAGAACTTACAATTGATCATTTGTAATTTTATGGGATCTCGAGATAGAAGACAATTGCATTAGGGTCTGTAATTTAACATTTACAGCTATGATCTTAAAAACAATCAGAATTATTAATGCTAAGCAGAAAATCAATGTTTTAACTGGGTGACAGCTCACATTTTGAATTGTCGTGATCATAGGAATTGTGTTCCAGGGTTCCCATGTGACTAGATCTCTTCTATGAATTGCTCTAGGTGAGATAAACATAAATTAATTTTTCAAAACTATTAGGCCGCGGGCCAGCAGTGACTACCGTGCACCCCCCACCCATTTAGGATACCAAAATGTTCCGTAGGGTGTTCTCTTTCAGAAAAAAGATGTTCCCAAGAAAAAAGTTGGGAAGAACTAACTCATTTGCTTAAAACAAAATGGCCACCAGCACACACCAAAAAAGACAGAATTTCATATCTTGTCTCCCAGTTGACATATCTGAGTACTTTAAAAGGCTAAGACATGAGGAATTAAAAAAATCCACGTTATTTTATCATAAAATAATTAATTCATAGGTATTTCAGGATTTTACATGGACATTTCAAGTATACTTTATAGGCAAAATTGTGGATTTAATTCATGAAGGAGATATATACATATATATATATCGTTGGAAAGAGAGTTTCCTAAGCTTTCCAACGGTGTATCTTGTCAATTTGTATCTATTGTTACAGCTCAAAATGTGAAGCTAAGTATTTAGCATTTTATGAGAAAACTTCAAGTCCACAGTCCAAAATCTATGGATTGTAGAATATGTATCCGGTGGACTTAAAAAGTTACAGCCCAAGACGTGAAGCTAAGTATTCGGCATTGTACGATGAAAACTTCAAGTACACAGTCCAAATTTTATGGACTGTGGAATTAATCTTTGATTGTGGTATATACATATATATATCGTTAGACAAATAATTTAATCAGCATTATAACGCAGTATGTTCCCAATTTGTATCCGGTGGGCTTATAAAGTTACAGCCCAAGACGTGAAGCTAAGTATTCAGTCCAAATCTATGTATTATGGAAATCATTTTTGATGAATGTATATATATATTTATATACCGTTAGAAAGATAATCCTATCAGCTTCCCAACGGTGTCTATTTGTATCTGTTGGTTATGAAAGGTTACAGCCGAAAACGTGAAGCTTGGTATTCAGCATTTTACGAGAAAGATTCGAGTACACAGTCCAAATCTATGGATTGTGGAATTAATTTACGATGGGGGTATATACATATATATACATCCTTAGAAAGAGAATTCCCTCAGCTCTCGAATAGTGTAACTTGTAAATTTGTATTTGTTGGGCTTAAAAACTTACAGCTCATTTTTTCAAAACTATTTCAGTTTCATTTTTCGCTAAAAACTGGTTCAAAGTCACCCATCGGACTACGGGACTAATAAAAGAAATTCAGTCATCAATGCAATATATACAGGAAAATTCATTAAATTTTAATAATAAATTGTTATTTAGATTACTTAAAATTTAAATTTCAAGTGATTTTTTTTCCAAAGAATTTTGAAATGCAAATAAAGTCCGTTTCTGTTGAGTGGACGAAAATAATTTTTATATTAGATTTTCTTTCCAGTTCTTCTTCTTTGTAATGGTATAAGATATAAAATTGGACTTTTCTATGCGATTTAAATGGAGTTTAGTCACGGGTAAAATTCCGTGAGAATGCTTATTTAACCTTTTAGCGCTATGATCTTTTTATAGCATATATGATCTATTTAATTACATTTTTAGGCCGATATATCGGTTTTTGGCTCCGTTATCGAGTCCGATATATCGGCCTGGCAGTGTTATAAGGGTTAAGGCAATACAACCTTAAAAGGGAGAAACATTTCTAAACAAAGAAATTAAATAAACGTTTTACTTACTTTTTTCTGTCTCTTGTCGTCTGAGTTGTGTTACTTAAGAAAATGCAACATTAGATTAAAGGGAGAAACTATAAAACTTTAAATAAACTTAAATTTTCTGGGTTAAATTTTCTTTTGAAAAAACTCACAATTTTATTTACGATCGATGCAAAAATATGTTGTAAAGAGCGGAATTCAAGGGAGATAATAGAAACAATGAAAGCCCTGAAATTTTTATTTTCATTATGAATCAGCAAAATTAAGATCCGCTCCATGGAATCCTTAAACTTCATAAGAGTAATTTATTTCGTATTTATTTTCTTCAGAAAGGAACAATTTTTTTAAAAGCAACAATTTCCAATCAATTCTATAAACCTTTTTCTTTATCTTTGTCATGTGAAGCAAAGGTTAGCAAATTAGACTTGCTGCTGGCCATTACTACTGTGTAGTGAATTTGATCCTCAATGACTGTCCTACATATTAGGTATTTCTGCGGGGTTCGTGACAAAAGAATTGACACATAAAACTTAATTTTTTCGTTGAAAAATGTTAGTGTCATTAGTAAGTTGAAATATTGGCGAAATATATTACTACTGTGTAGTGCTTATTTATTTTTGAAAAATAAAAATTTTTTTAAAAAATGTGACACATCCTCGGGGGAACTATATGTTCTGTCATTTACAGGGGAGGGAAGGGTAATACGAAACAAAAAGGGGGACTAAAAAAGGAGGGAGATTCTTTCACCAACCAGTAACTTCCAGATGCCACTCAAAATTAGCCCCATTCACACGCCACAGTCCCGCAACTCTCCCCCACCTATCGCCGAATTCCGACGAAGACGATCTTTTCCTCTCAGCTCTGATCTTCACTTTAAGCTGATGCTTAAAGTAGGAGATCAGTTGTATGGGAGAAAAGATCTCCCCCTCGTGGAATCCCTTCTGACGTATCGTCCACACCACGACTCTCAAAATGCCAAGTAAGCAGAGGAGCACATAGTATTCCTCCCTATCCAACGACGGCACCACATTGCTACACACGGCACTGGCATCAAGGACGAAGTATTGTCCGCCAAAGATGCGAACCATGTAACCTTCAATCAACTCGCATAGCGGGTGCACACCTCTACAGTGAAAGAAGGCGTGCTCAAGATCCTCCTCCAAATCACCGCAGAGTTTGCATTCTGGCGAATCCACCAGTCCCGCTACGAAAGACCGTTTGCTGACCCAGAGTGCGTTTCGTATAATCAGCCAGGTGAGGGATGCCTCGTTATTATTGGGGCATTTCATCTTGGGCGCCCAAGGCCAGATAAAGCGACCCAACCCCTCCTCGCCAAACCGAGTTCCTCGATCAAATTGTCTCGTAGGGGGACTAAAAACCTCACTAGTACCTGATATAATGCCTGTATCGACAAAGCTTGTCGCGATAGAAGGAGCACTTTCTTCGGGGCATACGGCGCCCCACCTCATCAGAGGGCACACTTCTCAAAGCCACGAAGGCTTTCTTGGCGTTCTCTTTCCAGAATCGGCCGTTCTCCTCATGCTGTGCACACATCCGACCCAGGAATTGCAACCGTAAGGCCTGATCTCGATGTCTGGCATTCGTAGGCCTCTCTCAGAAGGATGGAGCTGGCAGACCTCGCGACGTACCGTAGGGTGCCTGTGACCCCAAAGGAGTCTAAACAGTTGTAGCGGTCACTTTTCACAAAGTACCATAATAGGGTTTAGAATAGCAAACTGGTCTTGTCACTTCGACAAGGGCCAGCTCTGACCCCTATGAAGTACGCAACTAAACCTAGCTCCCTTTTTGCGTGACGTCAGCACGCCTATAAAAACCCTTGTCTGTCGATCCTCTAGGCCTTTCGTGGCCTGTTCACACAGTGCTACCCTCGCCCGTGTCTATTTCTCTGGCACGTAAAAAAACATCTCCCCCTCTTACCTAGAATCTTTGGTCATTCTTTCTCCATTCCTTTTCGCCAAAACTAGGAATAAATGCCTCACTCATAGGCCCTTCCCAGTGCTACCTAATGGCTAGAGGCAAAAGTCCCTCTTTCTTTCTTTTCTTTTCTTTTCGCCATCATCTCCCCAAAAACCTTACATATGCATATATTATTCCTTTTTCTTGTACCCCTTTTTTCGTACATATTTTGTATTAAAACATGGCCTGTTTAAACTTTTAAATCCGACGCTTTTGTGTTTTCATTCTTTTTCCTTTGTTTGATTTTACCGCCAAAAACCACACGGCCCTTTTTCGGTCCTTCCTCTTTTGGCCACGTGACCTTTCCTGCTGCTACTACCGGCCATTTTTGCCATCGCTTTTTCACCGCTAATTTCATCTGTAGAAACGGTACACATTCTTCTACAACCCAAGTAACATCTCCCCTGCCTCACCATTCATTACATATCCACTTCAACTTTAATTAGTAACCCCTCTTTAACATTTATTTTTCGTTTACAAATAACCAACCTTGGAGAAACCAGCTGGCGCTCTACACAGTCAACGTTCTAACTGAAGTAGATCGGTATACGGGAGTGGAAGCACTGACAGCCGGTAAAGGATGAGGGGGTAGATGAGGGGGCGTTACCTCCGACCAATTCCTCTCCAGCTAAAGTCGGTACCGAACCAGACGCCGAGTATCTTTCACGGCCCGGTGAAGGGACCCGGTGGGGGTGACCCCTCCATGAGCCCAACCGCAAGCCCGTGGATTTGCCGCAGTTGGTGTTGGATCCTGTCATCATCTCATACCTTCTGATTTCTTTGCTATCGAAAGCCTTGGCCTGATCTAATTCGATCAGCGCGGCTTCGGAATTTGGCCGCCACGTGCGATTTCCAAACCGTAGAACGTAAAATTCTGGCGCAAATTCTGCAAGGCTGTTCTTCCACGCGAGTCAGACGAAAAGCCCTGAGGGACGACTCCACGCTGAAACAAGTACTCGACGAAGCAAACGCTACCGAACTTGCAAACGCACGGGCTTCAGTGATAGAGACGCACGCTGTGCATGCAATATCTGGCCGATTCGG
>VCCN01006885.1:4220361-4234256 GCA_006491835.1 Architeuthis dux | reverse complement strand
GGGGGATAATTCTGAAGTAGAAGAAAACACCTACTGGTCATAAACTTGGGACACTATCTAAGCAATAGTACTCAGTTCTTTTAAGGGAACTAGTAGAGAAACTTGTCGAGGGAAATGGATCGCAGAATATTAGAAGTGGATTTCGAAAAAGAGGGATTTATCCATTTTACCCGAGTGAGGTTTATAACCTCTCTGCCTGACAATAGTACACCTGTTTTCAATCCCCGAAAGGCTATGGATGCTATCAGAAATGCGCAATCCAGGGGTCCAAAGAAATGGTTACAGACCTGGCCCTGTTAGATGTCTCAAAATCTGGCAAGTCTGTTTGCATCCCAGATTGTAGAATCAACTGATGTTTTCGAGCCAGTTGATGTTTCTGAGTCGCATTCATCTTCAGGTTCCGTGAAAATGTTATCATAGAAACTGTGAAAATTGGATTTTTCAAGACATTGCTTCCCCAACCTACTTGAAAAGAAAAATATTTAATATAGATTTTTTTTTCGATTAATTCAATATTATTTTTTAAATCTTTTCTTATTCTTTCACTTACTGTACCAGATCGAAATGTATGTCATTTTAACGAACAAAAGGTAACTTATCAAATGAAATAATTTTTTAAAAGTTACTGCTTAGGGTAATTTTTCCTATATTTTTTTGTTATTTTTAATCAAGTGACTTCCGGTCATTAAACAGACTAGACCCCATTTTTTTTCCATCTTTCAAAAACGCTTAAGACCCTCCATACATGTCGTCTGCTATTATTGACAAAACTGTATTTCAAGGGGTTTTTTATGCAGCATGTGAGGATTTTAGTTGAGTAATGATAAAACTAACTTTTACAAATAAAAGTATATCAATTGTGAGTGTAAATTATTTTTAGTAGATTTTTTAATTACAAAATCTCAATTTTAAAAAATTTTTAAGACCTGTCCACAAAATAGTGTCAACAGGATTGATTTATCGATTAAAAAATCAACATTTATTTTAAAAGTTCAATTCTACGCTGTAATTAATGAAAATCTTTCTTTTTTTAAAAAAATAATAATTTGGCTTTTCCTCTTTCTAACAAGAATAAGAAAAAACTTGAGAACACATTTTTTAGAAATTTAATTACGTTTTAAAATAGGGTGACGAAGATTTTAAAAGTGTCGTGGGTCTGCCTACCTAATTTTAAGATCATACTATTTGGATTTTATCCTTTTTAGCAAAAACAAGAACAAACTTAAAAACAAGAATTTTTAAATCAAAATAATTGTTATATCAGATTTTCCTTCCAGTTCTTCTTTGTAATGGTATAAGATTTAATAAAATTGAGCTTTTCTATATGTACAGGAAAATTAATTAAATTTTAATAATAATTAGTTGAATTCATTTAGATTATCTAAAATTGATTACAAACAACATTTTTTAAATAAGACGAAAATAATTTTTACATCAGATTTTCTTTCCATTCATAAAAGAATGGAAAGAAAATCTGATGTAAAAATTATTGTAATGGTATAAGATTTAATAAAATTCAACTTTCTATGCGATTTAAATGGATTTTTTAGTCACGGATGTCAACCCGACAAAATTCCGTGAGAATGCTTCTTTGGCCTTTTTATAGCAAAAACCAGTATTTTTAAATTTTTATCTATTAATTACATTTTAGGCCGATATATCGTCCGTGCAGTGTTTTTGGGTTCGATATATCGACCGGGCAGTGTTTTGGGGTTCGATATATCGACCTGGCAATGCTATAAGGATTGTTAAGGCAATGCTTTATGCAACCTTAAGTTAAAGGGAGAAACATTTCTAAACAAAGAAATTAAATTAACGTTTTACTTACTTTTTTCTGTCTCTTGTCGTCTGAGTTGTGTTACTTAAGGAAATGCAACATTAGATTAAAGGGAGAAACTATAAAACTTTTGATAAACTTAAATTTTCTGGGTTAAATTTACTTTTGGAAAAAACTCACCAGTTTATTTACAATTTTGTTTACGATCGTTGAAAAAATATGTTGTAAAGATCGGAATTCAAGGGAGATAATAGATACAATGAAAATCCTGAAATATTTACTTTCATTATGCTTTTTAGGTGTCATGTGAATTAGACTTGCTATACTGGCCATTACTACTGCGTGGTGAATGTACGTAGTATAATAGTGTTGCCAACTCCAATTTGATTTTTTCGGTTAAAACTGCTTCAAAATAAGGCCAAGATCGGCTAGATCTTTTCCACTTTCTGCTAATTTTATGGCTAAAAATGTTATATTCATTTAAAGCCCAATTATCAAATAAAATAATTATATACTAAGACTCCAGAAGAAATTATTGATAAAAATTGTACATTTACTTTTATTAAACTTACCAGATTTGTAAAAAGAGTTTCGTATCTGACTCGAAAAATATTCTCAAGGCAAAAGTTTTGGTTAAAATTCAATTTTTCGATCTTAAGTAAAAAAAAAAAATATAATGAAATATTTTTCCTTTGAATGATTTGCTTTGACTGACCCTGACCTTCTTTTCTTCCTGAAATCTCTCATTTATTCAGAAAAAATTACTCTTATGGGAAGGGAAAGCGAATGAATTGGCTTTGAAATGGGTGACCGATTTACAATGTACCTATAATATTAAATTTGACACTTACTTTGCTTTTTTCAGCTAAAAACTTCTTTAAAAAATGTCTAAAATTGGCTAGGTTTTTTCTACTTTCAGCTAACTTTATGGCTAAAAATATTAAATATATGTTTTCAGTTAGCTATAAAATAAATTAAATCGGCTAATTATTTAAACTGCTGTTCAAACGGCATAGTTGCAGAGGATACAAGCAATGGTGCATTGACTCAGGTTTGATAGCCTCAGGGTCAGCAGATCAGGCCTTTGAAGGACTACTATAGATGCATGAGAGTCCATTTACAGCCATTAACAGCTTGTCATACCAACGCAGCACCAGAATTACTGTCTTTGCTTGTTGCTCTAAGAAAAGAACCACGCTCAATTACAATGGAGAAAGTAATCAATCCATCAAAATTTAAAAGTCTACTTATAGATCTAAGCAAAGGAGAGGATAGCTCTGAAACAATCATGGCTATTGCTTATCTCAAAGATGTTTCCTCAATGCTTGCAATGGTATCAGCTGTAAGAGAAGGAAAGGTAGTGCGACATATCTAGTCTGAGAGGAATATCCTGAACTTCTTATACAACCACCAAAATTATGCAAGATATTGTGGCTACCAACATGTTTATTTGCATTCTTTACAAAAGCAGGGTCATCCAGTGTTTGAGGAACTGAGTGTGAAAGGTTTTGGGAGAAGTATTGAGTGTGGGAAATTCTCAAGGATTCACAGAGATTTAATAACATAGTTATTTAATAAAAAAAACAAAAGGAACCGCAGGACCTTTCAAAGCCGGCTTTTGCACTAACTCTTCAACAGTTGATACATGGATTCAAACTATCCATAATCACAATAAGCTCCGGAAGATGTTTAGGGGGAAGCTTATTTTAAAAACCTCCAAACACTAGGAACTAACTCCAGGTAGAAAGAATTATGCTGATCATGTAAAAAGTCGGAAGTTCCAGCTAACAAATTACAGTGACAATCCCTTTGACACATGCTCACCAAAATGTTTTCATACAGGTTTAGAAATCGTATCTGCTACTGGAAATACATTCTTTAAGACCTTTGTCAATGAAAGACTCAAAAGCAATGACAAAGGATTTTGTGTGCCAATCGAGTGGATGAAGCTGAACAATGGCCTCGAAGAGAAGAACAAAACTCAAAAATACATATCTTGGCTACAAGAAGACCAGCAAGCATTTGGTCAAAGCATTGCAAAATTTGTCAGCTGTGAATAGGCATTTCAATACCCAATAACAACAGTGACATTAGCTTTAGCAACAACCGATGCACCCCACAGTCTGCCAAATTTGGCACTTCATAACTATGCTATTTAAGAAGATATCTAGCTGAAATTTGGTACCCCTGTAGTTTCTATTCTATGTGGTTTAGATTATAGGTCCTTCAAAATGGGAAAAAATGGCTTGGGGCGGGGGTTGCTAAATTTTTGGCCCTAACTTCCAAATCACATAGAATAGAGTTAAAACGAAGCCAGAAATGCTAAAGTGGCCACCTTTGTTGAAAGAGTTAAAAGTATTAGTATTTAATAATGAGTCCCTTTTTTGCATCAGGGCATTGGGTCAATCAGCTTTGCGCAATATTTTGATAAAAAAACAGCTAAAAACTTTCCAAGAAAGAAATATTTTAGTTGTATTG
The DNA here is from genome assembly GCA_006491835.1 of Architeuthis dux. Taxonomy (NCBI): domain Eukaryota; kingdom Metazoa; phylum Mollusca; class Cephalopoda; order Oegopsida; family Architeuthidae; genus Architeuthis; species Architeuthis dux. The sequence goes on along the minus strand of VCCN01006885.1, from coordinate 4,230,001 downwards.
CAGTTCTTATTTTCCAATTCTGAGCATATTTTTACATGACGTATTGAAGTTCTGAATAAAATTTCAACTGTATAAGGGTCATTTCATATTAAATCACCTAATATTTCTTAAGTCCCCATGGGCACCACCTTAGATTTTGATGAAATTTCAGTAGGTGACACCTTTTCTAGAGACAAATCAACCCTGAATATTTCAGCTTGATTTTTAGGGGGTGGGGTTACTAAATCTTTGGCCATAACTTCCAAACCACATAGAATAGAGGTAAAATGAAGCCGGAAATGCTAAAGTAGCCACCTTTGTTGAAAGAGTTAAAAGTATTAGTACTTAGTAACTTTGAATGCGTCAGGGCATTTAGCCAATCAGCTTTGCGCAGTGATCATCTGAAATCTCAAAAATCCATATATTCTTCACCACTTCCTTCAATTCTTCAAATGATGATGGGTTTTTGGTTTTTAGAATGATCCAACAATTTTCAATGCAGTTTAAGTCAGGGCTATTGCCAGGCCATCCCTCAAGCAGTTGGAACGACTGAGTAGAAATCCATTCTTACACTTTCTTAGTACGGTGACATGGGGCACCATCTTGTTGCAGTATGGTAGTCCAATGTATTTCCATAAAATGTGGAACCTTATCCTTTAGCACCTGCAAATATGTTTCGGTGCCATTTGCAGTTATTGCCTCCCAAACCATTAAACAAGGTGGATTTTTCTCACTTGATGTTGTGTAATGAGATTCATATCTACTCAGCTATTCCAATGTATTTCCATAAAATGAGGAACATTATCCTTTAGGGGTTAGGTACTTTTCATGCCGGTTCTGGACAATCTTTCACATCGACAACAATCACATTGAAAAAGTGCCTGCTGTGATCCCTCAAAATCATCACCTGTCTAGGAAGTTTCCGAAGAAGAGGTAGGAATCTATAAAACTTTGTGCCACCAAAAACTGCTGTTGCATTGTCACAGAATGTGTGTCATGTCTGCTGATAGATGAACAAAAGTTTTGGTGAAGGATGAGACAACTCTCATCCCCCAGCCACCCTAGTGTCCAGATTTTGCCCCTGCCGACATCTTTTGGTACCCAAAGCTGAAATCTACCCTGGAAAGTCGATAGGAGAAATGCGTCACAAGACCTGCACACTATCCCTCAAAATGACTTCCAGAACAAATTCAAGAACCGGAAAATCACTTGGGACGTTGTATTGAAGGAGAAAATCTCATTAGGTTGTAGATAAAGCAAGTAATGTCTAAATCTAGGGTCAGAAAAAAAAAATCAAATATTCATGTTTGATTAGAATTTATTCATTAAACTAGATTTTATCATTTCTTCCTATGATTCACAAGCTACATAATATCATTTTTGAAAAAGTTATTTGTTTTGGAGGAAAACATGCAGAGAGAGTAGTTTCCACCTCTTCATGTCTTTTAAGAACTTAGTCTATCAAGATGGTCTGTAAACTCCAGAACAAGTGGTAATCAGATGGAGCACACTGAGGTCTTCAATCTTTTCAGATGTGATCTTTGCTTGATGGGACTGTGCATTGAACACCACATCTTTGAAATTGATCAAACTGGGCCTCTTTTCCTTCAAACTGCTGACAATAGATGTCCACTATACTCATAACATTGACTGGTATCAACTCAAATTGGACCACACCAATGCAATCCCACCAAACACTTATCAAAATTTTCTTTGGATAGAGGTCCATTTTAGATTGTGTTTAGTCTGTTTGCCTGTTTCCACTAAGCCATTTACTGAATCACTTGATATGCTTGTAAAATATCCGCTTTTCATCACTAGACTGTTTGGGGAGCATCTTTTAAGCTGAAGTCACCTTTTCTAAACTTTTCAAAACCTCTGTGGCAATTCTTTTGCTTAAAGAAAACAATGAATATTTTGCACTGTTTCTGCAGCCTTATTGTCTTTTCTAAACTCATAGAACATTACATGTGTTATGTGCTCCACAGACATGTCCAGCTTTAGGAGGGACAAATAATTAAGATAGTTGAATTGTAGTGTGATGATGTAACTTGCCTGTTTACAACTGTACAAACATATACTAACATGTATTGTTATCATTTACACATTTCAGAATAGTGAAAATACCATTCAATCTTTCACTATCAGATTTCTGACATTACTTAGTGCAGTGATTCCCAACGGGGAAGGGGGGGTATACGAGGGAGAAGAAGGCTAAAAATAATGAGGTAAAAATAAAAGTCCAGTCTAGAGATAGTTTTTTCTGCACTTCTATCTATCAAGAACAAAAAAGAAGAAAAATTCTACTTTCAAACAATGGCTCCTGTTGTGATGTGGTTTACAGCTCTCTTGGGTTGGAGATACTTTGGATGAGAAGGTGTTGTAATTAATCAAGACAATAATTTGGATTGTTAGAATTAACTAAAAAGATACACAAGATTATTGTTAAATAAAAAATAAATGCTATGAAATAGATGTTTTTCAGATTATCCCAGATTTGTTCGAGAAACCATTCTTTACAATTTTTCAATGTGGAAGACATCCGGGAAAAATTTTATGTTATCCTGCCAATATCTATAAATTATATGGAAAACCAATATAAAAAAAAAGAAAAACCTGGACTGTTTTCTTCCTACTCATCAACACAATCTCAAATAAAATTGGACTGAAATTATAGGTTGTATTTAAATAAGTAAAAACAGGCAATAATTGTCTTGAATAGTTATCATCAGTCATGGTTTTCTAATTACTGTTTTATGAAATCCAGGAATGGCAAAAGTAGAGGGAGAAGGCAATATAAATGTCTTTCTGTTTTTTCAGTGCTGTCCAAATCTGTGTGGATAAGATATGACCACTTGTTAATCTGTTGTGCTGTAGGGGTGTTGCTCTGGTTGTCCTCTGTTGATGCCTGGTGAAGAAATTTCCAATCAGCAAAAAACAACAAATAAATCTCCTTTCATTTAATAGCTGTGGTATTTATTTTGAAAGAGCATATGCTTGCAAGTGGACTGCACAGAGAGAGCATGTAAGACTCTGAGACGGAAAAACTCTCAACTTGAAAAGGTCACATCTTAGTGGCACCTTTCCCAATTTCTATATTATTTGTTCAATTCATATTATTACATAAAAGGCGTTGCCACTTTTTTCTTTGTTTGGGTGTTTGTTGGTTTAGGTCATGCTAAAGCAAACAGACATATAAAATTAACAAAGCCCACCCATGATTTAAATATGTGACCTGAAGGTGAGCAGACAAGTGATAAAGCTGCTAGGCTGTCTCTAGACCGCTTGAATACAGGGTGAAATTAGTGTTAAAGTTGAAAAGAAGATTATTAGAGTTGCATAAATAAGAAAATGTCATAAAATTGATACATATTGCTTCAAAAAATCATTCTTTATAATGAGTTTTATTTATTGGCAACTTGAAATTAAGATGGTTGATATTAGTCCACTCCCTTAGGGCAAGTCAGACAAAATTACCAAACTTTCAAGATTAATATTTTAAATGGACCCAACAAAGATTCATTATATTATGGCCGTGGTAACCATTTTCTAAGATGGCCACCATTAGAATTATGTGTCTTTGAGACGGGAAACAAAATTACTAACTTGAATTTAATACTAAAAATGTAAGAGAAATGTGTTACCTACTAATTCGACACCGAAGATTCCAAAAATGACCTAATATCCAACCAACTATGAATCATGTGTCTTATAGAGGTCATTTCATGTCATTAATAACACCTTTTACTACTTAGTAATTTGCACAGTATGTATAGCTAACTCAGATGCATGTTCTCACAAAATTACAACAAGCTAGTTGCTAAAATACACAATGAGAAAAACAAATTTGTAAAGAAACACATGTCATTTCTGCTGCCTATTTTTGCCCTTTAAATGGGTTTGAATTACTACTATGTACGAGCCTTGGCAATATAACCCAAAGATGACCATGATACGAGACAGTCAACCAAGTTGCCGTTTCCTCTGCGACACTCATATAGGCGCTGTTAGCCATCAACTAAACCCAAAGTCTTGGTCAACTTTCCATGCAGCAAGACAACCTGCGCAAGTTCCACCCCAGCCACAAGCTCAATACATGTTCTTGCACTAATGAGTCTGTCATCACAACTATATAGAATGTTAAGAATATTGAATAGAAGCAATATGAGTCTTTTAAAGAAGAAGTTATTGTCAAATGAGAAAGAACTGTACAAGCAACAATTAGATTGAATTCTCTGCCCTTGTTCCAAACAATAAAATCACTGGGAAACATGTTGCATCACTGAAGTCTAATGTAGCACTGTGCTCAATGATGTTTATTGCAAATCAGCAGAGACAAGGAGACTTCATCTATAAAAATCAATCACATCCACCATCCATTTCTGATTTTGGTCAACTTTACACAGGAACAAAATCAGAACTAGTAAAACTCTTTGAGTCATTTAGTGAAGTTGAAATATTCGATTGCTCAATTGAAGATAGTGGATTACTACTGCACACCCAACAGGAAACACCTTACAAAAGTATTCAAATCAGTTTGTGCAACACATCAAACAAAATCTGAAGATTGTCAAAAGGGTGGACATTGTCCAAGATTGCTACTTCCAGTCAAGCAGTGGAACACGTGACAACAGAGGAATAGTGTGTAGAATCAAAGTAACAGGATCTACAAAAATCTCACAGAAAACCCATTTCAAAGAGTTTTTAAGAAATTCGCAGAACAAAGAAGAGTTGAATCAACTCATCAGCCATAAAATTAACATTAGACAGAATTTCTATTTATTGGGCACTTCCATACCTTCAATGACACATTTCCTGATATGGACATTGTGGTTGACTTTGGAACTGGAAAGGAGAGGAAGATGTATGACGTAAAAGCAATCTGCACAAATTTGGCAGAAACAAGTCCATAGCACTCCTGTTTTCCAGTTTCACAGGAAAAGGAAAGAAGACAGCATGGTCAAATGGGAGCGCTTTGGTGAAGTAACAGAAGCTTTTTTATTCATGGCAGATAACCCCTTCTATCCTGTTACTGCTGAGGCTGTCCATTTCAAAACTCTTGAGGACTACACAGTTCTGCTATATGACAGATGGACAGATGCAGACAGTGTCAATGATGTACGACAGTCACTGTTCATGAATAAGAGTCGATCATTTCAACATAATCCGTACCTTGCAAATATGATTTGGTAATTTGCAAAATGTGTTCCACACATTTTTACAACACAACTACTGTACATGTAACTTAATATCATAACTTTTCCCTGATCTCATTAAAGATAATACATTTATACAGCATGTGAAGAGAACAGCCTATACATGTGGCATCTGGACAGCATGTATACGGCCACAATTGATCATTCCATCTCTTAGTGAATTGGGTACCTGTGTGGATAACAATAGTAGGGGCTGAAATGAGTTCCATTCTTACCAAGTGTTCCTATAAAAAGTGTGCACACGCTGCTCCTGCTCCAAAGCCAGACTTCAGTGCAGATGTGAGCTTTAACTGTATCAGACCATGCCTCCATTTGTTTGGTTTTGTAAAACATTTAATATCTAAGGTGTTCACAATACCCATATGTACCTTACAGTCACTTTTGTAAATAAAAATGTGTAACTAATATTCAATGTTATTTCTGGGGCTGATGATGTTGGTTTAAAGGTATAACTGAATGATTTTGGTAATCGTAGCAACGTTTTGATCTTGTTTTCTGCATGGCTTTATTATATATGGACCGATAATGACAATAATACTTTCATAGCCAAAGCAAGCCACACGCGACAGTTGGTACGATATTTCATTTGCTTGTAGAAATCTTTGTAATCAGGATAGAACAATGATTTTTTTGTGTGTTGTGTTTGATGAATTCTTCATCTACTAAATAAAAAGAGAATTTTTCTCTTATTTCAATTAGGAAAAAAAAGCTACGGACAATTGAAGGGAGACGAGTGACTATCGTCACTTATAGGAGTCAGTAATTATAGAGTTTATGTCATTAAATTATCTCTGAAGGTCACCTCATTCATGTAAGGTTAAAAAGGCTCATTTTAGAAATCCTCAGGGATGAATTAGGGGATAGGTATCAGATATTATTTCAAATTTCCATCTATTCTAGGATTCTTGTGATGACCATTTTGGAAAATGGCCACCACTACCAAAATATCAATAATTTTGCTTGGGTCCATTGAAAATATTAAATATAATCATCTTAAGGACCATCCCTGAGATTTTGATCTTTTTGTCCCACATGTAACACTATAGTCACTAAGGGAGCGGACTATATTATTAATCTCAGAAAACAACTCCCTTAAGGTTGGTAATTATTAAAAGCTGTCTCATCCTGTCTATTCATAGAATACAAATAATATTTCATTAGTTATTATTATTTGATGAATTTGACCAAGTCTTCCATGACTTTTGGTAGTTCTAAATGTGCATTTAAGCTTTATTTTCTTGAGATAGTTATGTATTTCTCACTGGTGCCATTGGTGGGTGATTGAATCAAGGATTTTGAATGCAGTTTTTCAAGGCAGGCAGACCTTCTCCACTTACACTCATTTGGATGAAGCTAATCCGAGCAAATATCAAGACAAACAAATTGTGTGACCAAAACATGACAGAAATAATTGTCTTCATTATTTTATATGCAGAACTCCTTTTCATAAGATCAATACATAATAAAAATTTAAAAGTTAAATGTCACATTTAAAAACGGCAAACAAGTTCTAATCAACTTGGCACCAAATTAATTAGACCAACTCTTTGAGTAAACAACTTTCTTTACTGCCAACATTCACAATTGTAGGGTTTCACTCCAGTGTGTTTGCATGTGCTTTTTTAAATGGTAACTCTGTGAAAATGCTGATCCACACACTTCACAAATGTAGGGTTTCTCCCCAGTGTGCGTTTGTATGTGTCTTTTTAAGTTAGAACTCTGTGAAAATGCTGATCCACATTGTTCACAAGTGTAGGGTTTCTCCCCAGTGTGTGTTTGCATGTGGTTTTTTAAATGATGACTCTGTGAAAATGCTGATCCACACACTTCACAAATGTAGGGTTTCTCCCCAGTGTGTGTTCTTATGTGGCTTTTTAAACTAGAACTCTGTGAAAATGCTGATCCACACACATTACAAGTGTAAGGTTTCTTCCCAGTGTGTGTTTGCATGTGGCTTTTTAAACTAGAACTGTGTGAAAATGCTGATCCACATACTTCACAAGTGTAGGGTTTCTCTCTGGTGTGTGTTTTCATGTGGCTTTTTAAATGGGAACTACGTGAAAATGCAGATTGACACACTTGACAAGTGTAGGGTTTCTCTCCAGTGTGTGTTCGCATATGGAGTTTTAAATTATGTCTCTGAGAAAATGCTAATCCACACACATCACAAGGGTAGGGTTTCTTCCCAGTGTGTGTTCTTATGTGGCTTTTTAAACTCGAACTCTCTGAAAATGTTGATTCACACACTACACAAGTGTATGGTTTCTCTCCATTGTGTGTTTGCATGTCTTTTTAAATGATGACCCTGTGAAAATGCTGATCCACACACTTCGCAAGTGTAGGGTTTCTCTCCAGTATGTGTTTGGATTTGTATGTTCCAATGGGAACTCACATGTGTTTTGTTTTTTTTAAATTATCCTGATCCACAGCGGTAGAAGGTCTCACCTGTGTTCTCATGTGTAAGATATTTGAAGCTGTTGAAAATCCTGATGGACACACTTCGCAAAAATGCTGATTTATTTCCTTCACAAATATAAGGTTTTTCTCTTGTCTACACAATTGCTTTCAAATCAGAACTCACTGAAAATGCTGATCCACACACTTTAAAAGAAAATCTTCTATTTTTATGTGCATTTCTATTTTTAAAATTCACTGAAAATAATGATTCACACACCTCACTAGAATAGCATTAGTCTCCAATGCGTATAGAGATGTGTTTTTAAATGTTAACACTAGGAAAATGAATATCCACACAACTAATGATTTTTACCAATGTGCTTGGCTGCATATCTTTAAAATACTGGTCCTTATATGATATTTACATATAGCCATGAAATGATTTAATTTCTTCTCCATGAAAATTGGGATCTGTGAATGAAAAGGAGATATTATTAATGAAAACAGTTTCCTTATGCATTATTTACAATTATAAATTCATGAAAACAGAATTTGTGTTTCAATAAAATTCATCAATTTCTTTTCCACAGTAATTGATACAAACTGCATAAGATTTCACAATTAAGAAAAAGTAGAAACTTATGGGATATCAGTAATATAGATTTTTCTTAATTTGAGCACTTAAGAACTAGCCTTAGCAAATTCCTATGTGCCAATTGAGTAGTGATATGAAAGGATAAAAAATTACTCAGGGAAAATAAATGCAAATAAACTCTAGAATTAGTAGGATACAAACTTGAATTTAATTTGTTTAACTAAGGAAAATAGATCAAAACTCGAGCATATCCTATTGGAGACTGGGATAAGATTTTAAGATGCAAAACCAAAGTCAGGATGTTTATCTAAAATACGATTCATCAATATAATTTCTAAAATGAGAGAAAATGGGTCGACCTAATCTTAAAGTGCAAGATGACTGACTAGAATAAAAGCCCATATAGAAAAACTGTTGAAAAAGATAAATTACAGTTTTAAAGTCATTTATTTTACGCTGCGAGCACCCTGACAAATCTTTATAAATATCCGCCGTCTCCCCAAGTCCTCATTCGGAAGGCTTTGCAAAGTGAGAACATACTTAGAATCCCGAACCATATCAGAAGTTGCAGATATTTCTCCTGGCTATGAAAGCTCTGGTACAGTTGATTCAGAGAAGGGAGCTCAGATATTAGTGGTTTAATCCATATCAAAAGTTGCTGCCAAGACAACCAGCTGTTAGAATTTACATAGTGTAATTACTGGTCCGAAGGCTCTCTTCTCTGTCTCATACTCTGACATTAGAGACATAAAAACAAACTAATACTCTCTTTCTCTTCATGAAATGAAGTGGAATCTATAATTGAATAAGCAGTCGTTCTTTGTTAATTCTCAATCTTTGCTTCATTCTGTAGCTTCGACCAAACACAACATGGGGGAGAAGAAGCTAGTAGGTTTTATTGGTATGAGAAGACACCCGAGAAGAAATTAATAATAATCAGAAAGTGTCATGGTCATACACACAAACAAGCAGAATAATATACTACTCACAATAAGTTAGGGATATTTGGATTAAGATGTCTCTGTTCTTACTCGCAGTGTTTGTTTGTCATGAATGACCTCATTTTTGTGTAGCCACACGTGAACAACACCACCTAGAGTGGATTTTGAAAATGTAGGATTTATCCATTTTACCCAAGTGAGCTTTCTAACCTCTCTGCCCAACATTAGTACAGCTGTTCTCAGTCCCTGAAAGGCTATGGATGATAGTATTTTAGAAATGCTGTCAGAAATGTGCAGTTCAGATGTCCGGGATCCCAGGAAAACGTTATAGACCAGGCCCTGCTAAACGTCTCAAAATTGAAACAGATGATGATCTCTCTGAAGAAGAGGAATCATCCAACTCATCCAGCGAATCTGACAGGCATGTCCAATCAGATGTAGAATCAACTGACGTTTTGAACTAGTTGTTATTTCTGATATCAAAGTTGGCATCTTTGCCTTAGTTCGTTTCC